>MU740330.1:0-18627 GCA_026770625.1 Nicotiana glauca
ACACAAATGCAAACAAAAGTTATTTTATTTTGATTTTGGAATTCTTTTACTTGGGGTAAAAATCACGTGCTCACACATGTGTCTACCCCGGTGGGCGATACTATAGTTGTGTACTGTGTGTACCGATCGTGTGTTATGGTTATTGGGGGTCTAGAGACCCGAGTTGATCTATTGCTATTGAGCATGGTGGACTTTGATGTTATTTTGGACATGGATTGGTTATCTCCATGTCATGCTATTCTAGATTGTCATGCTAAGACAATCACTTTGGCCATGGGTGTACCGCAGATCGAGTGGCGAGGTGTGACTGACTATGTCCCTAGTAAAGTTATTTCTTTCTTGAAGGCCCAGCGTATGGTTGGGAAGGGTTTTCTTTCCTATTTGTTATTTGTGAGGGATGTTGGAGCTGAGAGTCCTAGTATTGATTCTGTTCCAGTTGTGAGGGATTTTCCCAATATATTTCCTGCAGACCTGTCGGGCATGCCACCAGACAGGGATATTGATTTTGGCATTGATCTGGTGCCGGGCACTCAGCCCATTTCCATTCTGCCATATCGTATGGCACTAGCGAAGTTGAAAGAATTGAAGAAAAAGCTTCAGGAACTCTTAGATAAAGGGTTCATTTGGCCGAGTGTGTTACCATGGGGTGCGCCAGTTCTGTTTGTAAAGAAGAAGGATGGCTCGATGAGAATGTGCATCGATTATAGGCAATTGAACAAAGTAACACTGAAGAAGAAGTTTCCCCTCCCTCG
Organism: Nicotiana glauca; assembly: GCA_026770625.1. NCBI lineage: Eukaryota > Viridiplantae > Streptophyta > Magnoliopsida > Solanales > Solanaceae > Nicotiana > Nicotiana glauca. The sequence goes on from MU740330.1 coordinate 753, forward strand.
CGTTGATGATTTGTTTGATCAGCTTCAGGGAGCGAGGGTGTTTTCCAAGATTGATCTCCGTTCGGGTTATCGCCAGTTAAAGATCAGGGATTCATATATTCATAAGACTGCTTTCAGGACTAGATATGGCCACTATGAGTTTCTTGTCATGTCTTTTGGGCTGACCAATGCCCCAGCTGCATTCATGCATTTGATGAACAGTGTATTTGCAGAGATTGAAGAAGGAGAGGCTTTATGCAAAGTTCTCCAAGTGTGAGTTCTGGATCAGTTCAGTGGCTTTCTTGGGACACGTGGTTTCCAGCGAGGGTATTCAGGTTGACCCAAAGAAGATAGAGGTGGTGTAGAGTTAGCCTAGACCGTCCTCAGCCATAGAGATTTGTAGCATCCTTGGTTTGGCAGGTTATTATAACCGGTTCGTTCAGGGTTTTTCCTCTATTGCATCGCCCTTGACCAAGTTGACTCATAAGGGTGCTCCCTTTGTATGGTCAGATAAGTGGGAGGAGAGATTTAAGAAGCTCAAGATAGCTTTGACCATAGCTCCAGTGTTGGTTTTGCCATCAGCTTCAGGTTTATATACTGTATGTTGTAATGCTTTGAGAGTTGGGATTAGCTATGTATTGATGCAGGAGGGTAGAGTTATTGCTTATGCTTCTCGTCAGTTTAAGCCACATGAGAAGAACTACCCTGTCCATGATTTGAAGTTTGCTGCTATAGTTCATGCGTTGAAGATTTGGAGGCATTACGTGTATGGTGTATCTTGTGAGGTATTCACTGATCATTGTAGTATTCAGCATTTGTTCAAGCAAAAGGACCTCAATTTGAGGCAATGGAGGTGGCTAAAGTTGCTTAAGGATTATGATATTAACATACTGTATCATCCGAGAAAGGCTAATGTAGTGGCCGAATCTTTGAGCCGAAAGGCAGTGAATATGGGGAGCTTGGCATACATTCTAGTTGAGGAGAGGCCATTTGCAGTTGATGTTCAGGCCTTGGCCAATCGGTTTGTGAGATTAGATATTTCAGAGCCCAGTCAGGTGTTGGCTTGTGTGGTTTCTCGGTCTTCTTTATATGACCGCATCAGAGAGTGCCAGTATGATGATCCACATTTACTTATCCTAAGGACAGAGTTCAGCATGATGATGCTAGAGATGTGACCATTGGTGAGGATGGAGTGTTGAGGATGCATGGTCAGATCTGCGTGCCTAATGTGGATGGGCCTCAGGAGATGATATTGGAGGAGGCCCACAGCTCACGGTATTCCATTCATTCGGGTGCCTCAAAGATGTATCAGGATCTTAGACAGCACTATTGGTGGAGTAGGATGAAGAAAGATATGGTGGAGTTTGTAGCTCGGTGCCTCAATTGTCAGCAGGTGAAATATGAGCATCAGAGATCGGGTGGCTTGCATCAGCAAATGGTTATTCCCGAGTGGAAGTGGGAGAGGATCACTATGTATTTTGTTACTGGACTCCCATAGACTTTGAAGAAATTCGATGCTATTTTGGAGATTGTAGACTGGATGGCCAAGTCCGTGCACTTCATTCCTGTTTGTACTACTTATTATTTAGAGCGGCTGGCAGAGTTATATATTCGGGAGATTATTCAGTTGCAGGTTGTCCCAGTTTCCATCATATTAGATCAAGGCACTCAGTTTACTTTCCAGTTTTGGATGTCGGTTCAGCGAGAGTTGGGCACTCAGGTGCAGTTGAGCACAACTTTTCACCCTCAGACGGGCGGGTAGTCAGAGAGTACCATTCATATATTGGAGGATATGTTACGCACATGTGTTATTGATTTCCGAGGGTCATAGGATTAGTTTCTACCTCTTGCAGAGTTTGCCTACAACAACAGCTATTAGTCCAGCATTCAGATGGCACCGTATGAGACTTTGTATGGGAGACGGTGTAGGTCTCTAGTTGGTTTGTTGGAGCCCGACGAGGCTAGGATATTGAGGACATATTTGGTTCAGGATGCTTTGGATAAAGTAAAGGTAATTCAAATGAGATTTCTTACGGCGCTGTAAGGCCCCAGAGAATTTCGCTAAGTAATTTAGGATTTCATTGTGTCACGTAGGCTTATTATAATATTTTTATGTGATATTAATATGGTGTAAATCCATTGGATTTTGTAAATATGTGTATAAGTCTTATGGTAAGTAATTTGGGGTCCAAGGAAAGGCCTAAGTCTAAGAAAAAATTGGAAAAGTCCATAATAGGCTAAAATTCTCAATGATCTTGCACTAGTCTATATTTTGAACGAGCATGTATAAATATATATAAGGTTTTAGGTGATGGATAACCTATCAAATGAAAGGTCTTCGAGTCTAGTTTCCAATGCCTCAAACCGTTCGTCATTTGGACATTCCTACACAAAGTTAGGATCAAATTACAAAAAGTTGGAAAAAATGCGATACTGCGTGAAATTTGCGATTGCAGATTTTACTCTGCGGACTGCATAACCATTCTACAATCGCAGAATGGTCGCAGAATGAGGTGGAATAGCCCAGTTCTAGGCAACGAGTTCTGCGACGAATCTGCAGCCCGCATACCCATTCAGCGGTGGATTCTGCGGTAGCATACTTGATATCGGAGGGTTAATTTTCTAATTTTTATAACCCGGCCCCATTTTAATATACAGCCTTTGGGGCTTCATTTAGGGTCATTTTCCACTGATTTTAGAGAGAGTTGAGAGAATTTTAGAGAGAGAAGGAGGAACCCAACATTTATATCATCCAAATCTTGCATCAATCTTCAAGAATCAAAGAACCCAATCACAAGTTCTTCATCCAAGAGGTAAGATTATATACCCTAGGTTTTAATTTCGAGTTTGGAGTATAAGATGGGGTATTGAGGTATTATTATTGGGTGTAATGATATTATGTATACATGCATGTACAACTCAGGTTTATGGGAAGATCGTTTAACATAAACAAGTAAAGATTGGGTTAGGGAAAGAAGAAAATCTTTAAAAGGGTATTTGAAATCAAGATGCTCAACTAGTATTTGATAAAATGCTCAAATGAGCTAGAATTATGAATATCGTCCTAATTTGTGTTCAATTTTGCTATGTCCCAAAATAGATTGAAGTTGCTAGAATTTTTGGAATATCGTAATGATTAAAGGAAAGCTCAAGAAAGGTATGGAAAGTGATCGAAATCACTATTGAAATGAAAATATGAGAAATTTGTGAAATCATTGATGTGATAATATTGAAGGGGAAAAGGAGATATTGTAAAACTTGTTTGGCTTTGATTGTTTCTTTCACGTGCATTTGATCGTTGATTCTACTGATGTCTGTTACTTGTGTGTGTTATTTGATTTTACTTGGGGTGATGTTTGTTTATACATACTAGTACAATTCAAATGTACTGACGTCCCTTTTGCTGAGGGCGCTACATTCGTGTTATGATTGTAGGTGGTTCTATTGCTGGTACTCCAGTCCACCTACAGTAGCACCTCCTCCACTTTCCATCAGCTGTATTGGTGAGCCACTTTCCTCTCGAGGCCCTACGTGGCTCATGCCGCCTTTCCTCCGGAGTTTATATTGGTATTTGTGTAAGGTATAGCCGAAGCCTTGTTGCCAGCATTTCCATATTATTCGTCAATTTTATTTAGAGGCTCCGTAGACAAGTTGTGGGTAGTGTCTGGCATGGGAATTTAAAAGAGAAATATTGATGTTTGGCAATGATGTATAAAACTTGTAATACCTTTATTATGGCGAATGAAGTTGCTAATGAAAATGAAATGGAAATCGTTATTGATATGTTTATAGAATTTGGTTAATGGAGTCCACCTCCTATTTAATCATGAGTTAGTTTGGGTAGAATGAGACCTAACATGCTTGCTCGGTCGGGTTTACTCGGTTGAGCGCAGGTCGCGCTCTTCGGATTTTGGGGCGTGACAAACTTGGTATCAGAGCCTAAGGTTTTAAAGTGTCCTAGGATGTCTCGGAGCCGTGTCTAGTAGAGTCCTTCTTATCGGTGTGTTGTCGACCACATCTATAAGTTGGAGGCTATTCAGACATTTAGGAATTTCACCCTTCTTTGATACTCAAATCTTGCAATAGAGCTCAAGTTAGGGAGCTGATTTCCTCTCTAAGTCTTATTCTCAAGATTGGTACTTTTGATACCATACTCCGCGAATTTGAAGCATGTAAGGAGGTATTGATCCCACCATTGAGTCTGAGTGGATTACCTAAGGACTTGTTAGAAGAATGTGTTGAGCCATGTAGGGATGGGTAGAACTTGTTGTTAAGGGGAGTACCCTTGTTCCTACTAATGTCACTGCACCACAAAATCATGTAGTATATCATCCGTATGTAGTGCTAAAACCCTGTCTTTTAGAAATTGGGCTTCCATGGTGCCCGCGTAAATGTTATAAGTTCAAAATATAAGTGATGCATTACTCATTTTATTATGTTAAGCGAATTATTGTTGTAAAAATGTAAGTGGTAGGTACTTCTTCATGTGTTTATTATGTTATTCTTGGTAAATGAGGATATATGAAGAATGTGAACAATGTGCTAAAGTGCCTAGACTTCAGGTCAAGTTTAAATTGAGATTTGATGCCAAATTGTGTTAGAAAAAAATTCATTATGGTTAATTCCTCCAAAATGTTCTTACGTGTACCAAAGGTATTTGATTGATTGTGTCTGGTTCGTGGTAATGTATAAAGATATTTGGAAGTGAAGTAAGTGACTGTGTAAATGTGGTAAAACTGAATGTTGGATTCTTGCTGTTGTTGATACTTTACATGAATCAGTGTTGTGAACCGATGTTGTAAAAGATGCATTCCAATATGATCAATGTGCTATTATTGACAACTTAAAAAAATGGTACAAGGAATATGAATCATGTATTGAAATGCTAAGACCTTAAATTGAAATTGGAAATGCATATATTATGTCAAACTATGTAAAATCCTCTATGTATAGAGATGTTGAAATAAGTCAAATGACTTTGAGAAATGGAGTATGGCCAATGTGACGAGAACTCGAATTGTAATTGTACCTGGTGATACTTACGACATGAGGGAATATGAAACAAATTATGATATTTATGTGAAATATGCGGAAGTGATGTGAAATGCAAGAAATAAAAGATTGTGTTATGAAATGCGGCCTAGTGCCAAGTATGATGTGATAATTATGGCCCCAAGTGCCGATGGACTAATATACGTGAAAATGGCATGATTCTTTTATTTGATAATGTGGTGATCATTTAAAGTGTTTGATTTGTACTTGTGATTTCCTTGTTATTGTATGAAACGCATAGGTGTATAATTTGATATATGAGCCCTATGGAAGGGCTATGAAATGCAGCCTAGAGGTATGGAAATTATGTGAAAGCTATGTGATCCCTTTTTATTTGGTAATGTGGTGATTGTTTAAAGCTTTTGTTAAACCCTTATGATTTCCTTGTCTTTGCATAGATATGTTCTTAAAAAGAATCTAAATTACAAAACATTTCATGCACATACTCTTTGAGTTAGATGTATTATTCACAAAGTCTCTCTATCACAGTTCTCTTACTTACACCTTCCTAAGGAATTTGAGCTCTATAATTATGTTCCTGAATTAAGTTATAGCACTATTGATACTTCCCACTTTCTTTTCCTAAATTCTCAACAAGGGACTATTCCCGATGAATTTCTTACAGAAACCTTTTATCTAAATGGACAACATTTACTCACTTGTTCCCATCGTAAAGTTTACCTAGGTGGTGTCAAGTTCCATGTAAAGCATCCCAGTGTTGCGATCCTTCTCGAGTCACTCCTTTTTTTTCTCCTCATCGATGTATATGGCTTCTATGGTTTGAACAGTCACTCCACTCTCTTGCGAGTATCATCATGAAATCTTCTCACTGTGTAGTAACATACATGCATATCTCAGTGCCTATTATATGAATGCATATCAATCAAAATGGTCACCGTGTGCATAAATTCTCTCTGAAAAATTGAGATCCTCACATCCCCATCACAGATATCTTGTGTCGCCATGGTTTTCGTGTCCACTAGGGACATCTCGCAGTAAGTAGCTCACTCTGTCCTAGTATTGTGGTTGCTCGTGGCATGGTCATATGTTTCAGTGCGGAGTTAATATAGTAGAAGTGTGTCCAGCTTATAACAAATGAATATTTTCTCTTTATGTCTCCACAATGTGTTGATTGTATTCCTTATTTAGTGAATTCATTGTGCTAGTTCCCAACACTTATACGACAACCATGAAAGAACATGACCTTCTATGTGTCATTGTGACACTTCTTTTTTTCAAGTCAAAACCTATGGAGAGCTTATCATGAACATCTGCAAACCTTCTATGATTATTGTGCACCGTCTCATTGAGTTTGGTTGTCTTTACACCCTTAACTTCTAGAATCCTTGACTATATCGTTGTCATGTGCGGGGAGTTTTGCTACCCTTGGTATCTCACCTCCTCGGCTGGATAGGAGTGTTATTTGCCTTCTCCCCGGAGCATCGTGTTAACTTTTAGAACCATCAAACCAATTCATGATTTCGTCCCAATGTCAAGATGTTCTAGCTATGGGGTTTCACTTGTGAAAGGTTGAGATTAGATGACTTCCAATTTTTGCATATATCATGAGCATATCGATTTGAAAGACAAGTTTGGTCCTATCTTTAGTTCCCTCGTATATGATCAATTATCAGGAAGGGTTAAGTTGTCTGAAATATTACAATCTCATAAGCGTTCAACTTCTTTTCGTCCTCACGGGCTTGTGGCATAGATTCCATGTGTCAAGTAATGTTAAGAGTGTAATTCAACTGCATGTATTTTGAAACCTGTATCATATTCAAGGTGCCAAAGTATTCTTATTCTTGATAAACATATTTTCCCTACACTCTAGAAAATGAGTGGTTCACGTACTTGAGTATTCCTCCTTAATGGTTCCTATTGCCAATGTACGAGTTACCCCTTTGACTTATTTGTCTAATAATTGATGTCCTCACAATAATTAACCACATCAATATTGTTAGTAGTAACCTTCTATGTCTCTTAGCATACAACCTCATGAAATTCTCTGCTCAGCACATTAATGAATTCCTGAATAACTCCAGCTAGATCTTGAACTCTGTTCTTCCTCACTGTATTAGATCCATTGGGTATTGTAAGTTTAGACAAGTCAAAGATGAAGCTTCACAGTGTGATCACGTATATATTGTGTAGGTAATTTTACGGTCAGTTTATGAAAGCACACCTTAGAGTAATTATTGAAGGTCATCAAGGGTTTAGTGTGAGTGTTCGCCTAAAGATTTAGAAGATGTTATGTGAGTTGATAATAAAGGTAACATAAGTGTATTACACATCAGGTTGCACTAGGAGTATGATGTTCCCCGTAACTGTTCCTCATGTACTTTGTGTTTCCGTATGTTTATGTCTAAGAAGGTAGTGATAAACTATGGGTATGAATTGATTTGATTGAACTATATGATCATGGTAATATCTTATATGATGCACTACTGGCAAGAATCATCGTGACTTGACATCATATGGATTTTTGATTGAAATGAAATTATATTCTTGTTGATGAACACCTTTGTGATTACATTAATGGATGGTAAGGACTATTATGAACACATGATTGTTTGGTTACTATAAAATGACATTCTTGATGGTATGAGGCCATGTGATGGAATTGTGGGTTGTTGTTGTCACCATGAATTGCAATATCCGGTAGAATGTGAATTGTACAGTGGAAATTATTAAAGGTAAAGTCAATGGATAGGTAACTCATGCCAGGTGTCTATTTTTCATCCTTGTTATGTATGTTTGGGAGTTAATATTATTTCCGATAATGTGTCATGATAGAGCTCGTAAGTTGAGAAGGTCATCTGGAAGGCTGAAATTGTCGTGTAAGGAAAATATTTTTGCTTGATTGAATATCAATTAGTTTTGATTTGAAAGGTACTATATAGGTGTTTCGATCTAAAACTGTGCAGTCCATGTTCTAGTATCCTTAGGACAATGTAGAGCATGTAATATTGAGATAAGTATAGTTGATATATACATTGTGGTGCTCTGTCTAGTTGTGGGTGTGTTGTTAAGATGATTTTGGTGATTCTCTGGCAGGTGAATAGGCCTAGTTATAAAGGAAACTCTGCCGGAATTTCTGAAAACTTTAGGAGTTAGTCAAAATTTAGGGTCTTGAGGTAGGTGATAAAAGAGATTTATTATATTAAGCCTTTAAGTCGGAATCTACTCCTCATTTGAGGACGAATGATCCTAAGGGGAGGAGAATGTAAGGCCCCAGAAATTTTCGCTAAGTAATTTAGGATTTCATGGTGTCACCAAGGCTAATTATAATTTTTTTATGTGCTATTAATATGGTGTAAATACATTGGATTTTGTAAATATATGTATAAGTTTTATGGTAAGTAATTTGGGATCCAAGGAAAGGCCTAAGTCTAAGAAAAATTGGAAAAGTCCATAATAAGCTAAAATTCCCAATGGTCTTGCACTAGTCCATACTTTGAACGAGCATATCTAAATATCTATAAGGTTTTAGGTGATGGATAACCTATCAAATTAAGGGTATTCGAGTCTAGTTTCGAACGCTTCAAACCGTTCGTCATTTGGACATTCCTACCAAAGTTATGATCAAATTACCAAAAGTTGGAAAAAGTGCGATTCTACGTGAAATCTGCGATCGCAGATTTAACTCTGTGGACCGCATAACCATTTTGCGATCGCAGAATGGTCGCAAAATGAGGCAGAACAACCCAGTTTTGGGCAATGAGTTCTGCGACGAATCTGCGGCCCACATACCCATTATGCGGTAGCATACTTGACATCGGAGGGTTAATTTTTTAATTTTTATAACCGGACCCAATTTTAATATATAGCCTTTGGGGATTCATTTAGGGTCATTTTCTACTGATTTTAGACGGAGGTGAGAGCATTTTAGAGAGAGAAGGAGGAACCCAACATTTATATCATGCAAATATTGCATCAATCTTCAAGAATTAAAGAATCCAATCACAAGTTCTTCATCCAATAGGTAAGATTCTATACCCTAGGTTTTAATTTCGAGTTTGGAGTATAAGATGGGGTATTGAGGTATGATTATTGGGTGTAATGCTATTATGTATACATGCATGTACAACTTAGGTTTATGGAAAGATCGTTTAACATAAATAAGAAAAGATTGGGTTAGGGAATGAAGAAAATCTTGAACATGGGATTTGAAATCAAGATGCTCAACTAGTATTTGATAAAATGCTCAAATGAGCTAGAATTATGAATATATTCCTAATTTGTGTTCAATTTTGCTATGTCCCAAAATAGATTGAAGTTGCTAGAATTTCCGGAATATCGTAGTAATTAAAGGGAAGCTCAAGAAAGGTATGGATGCCTAACTTTAACTCTTGTAGAATCCCCCTTGTTGTGACGAGCATATGGTATGTGTACCTTGCATGAAAATATGTGAATTGATTGCCTTAGTTGCTTTCCATACCACCAAGTTATATATGATTGTGAGAAGTGATTTGATGTGCCTATCTTGTTATGTGCAAAGTTTGTAAAAGCTTAAGGATCTCGACATGGAAGTATGTGTTTACTTATGTGAACTATTTGGGAATTCTTGTGATTTATAAGCCTTGAAAATTGTTGGTTAAGTCTTACGATATGATGGTGCAAGTGAATGGAAACAAACCAAATGTGGGTGTGTGATTGTGAAAGTGTTATGTGGTAAGAACTGAGAAACAAATGATGGAAGGAAATCGTAAATGATGCACTTTGAACAATTGTGGTAATAACATATTTGGCTCGTTGTGGGTAATTATTGTGGTGACTCAAATTGCATATGAGTTGTTGAATATGATGAAGTGGTATTGATGTCTACGGAAATTTTTATGAATTGTTGTGGTTGTTCTTTGAGAATTGTTGTTGTTGTTCTTGTGAATTGTTGTTGTTGTGTGTTGTTTGTGAATTGTGATTGTTCGGTGGGATCGAGTTGCGCGCCGCAACATGAAGTAATAAGGTGTAGGTTATGGTCATAAGGGTGGCCGAGGTAATAAGGGTGGAAAGTTATCGAAATCACTATTGAAATGAAAATATGAGAAATTTGTGAAATCATTGATGTGATAATGTTGAAGGGGAAAAGGAGAGATTGTAAAACTTTTTTGGCTTTGATTGTTTCTTTCACGTGCTTTTTATCGTTAATTCTATTGATGTCTGTTACTTGTGTGTGTTATTTGATTTTACTTGGGGTGAAGTTTTTTTATACATACCAGTACAATTCAAATGTACTGACGTCCCTTTTGTCGGGGGCGCTACATTCGTGTTATGATTGTAGGTGGTCCTATAGCAGGTACTCCAGTCCACCGACAGTAGCACCTCCTCCACTTTCCATCAGCTGTATTGGTGAGCCCCTTTCCTCTCGGGGCCCTACGTGGCTCATGCCGCCTTTCCTCCGGAGTTTATATTGATATTTATGTAAGGTATAGCCGGAGACTTATTGCCGGCATTTTCATATTATTCTTCAATTATATTTAAAGGCTCTGTAGATAGGTTGTGGGTAGTGTCGGGCATGGGAATTTAAAAGAGAAATATTGATGTTTGGCAATGATGTATAAAACTTGTAATACCTTTATTATGGCGAATGAAGTTGCTAATGAAAATGAAATAGAAATCGTTATTGATATGTTTATAGAATTTGTTTAATGGAGTCCACCTCCTATTTATTCATGAGTTAGTTTGGGTAGAATGAGACCTAACAGGCTTGCTTGGTCAGGTTTACTTGGTTGAGCGCCGATCGCGCTCCTCGGATTTTAGGGCGTGACAGGCGCAGTCGTGGCAGAAGAGATATGTCGATCGGAAGGTTCGAGATGTATTCTACATGGTGGGTGAGAAAGTTCTGTTGAAGGTTTCTTCCACGAAGGGTGTTATGAGATTCGGAAAGAAAGGAAAGTTGAGTCCGCGATTTATTGGGCCCTTTGAGGTACTCGTGAGGTTTGGGGAGGTGACTTATGAACTTGCTTTGCCAACCAGCCTGTCGATTGTGCATCCAGTTTTCCATGTTTCTATGCTTCGGAAGTATATTGGGGACCCGTCCCATGTTATGGATTTCAGTACGGTTCAGTTGGAGGGTGATTTGACTTATGATGTAGAGCCAGCAGCCATATTGGAGCGTCAGGTTCTAAAGTTAATGTCAAAGGATATTGCTTCGGTGAAGGTGCAGTGGAGAGGTTGGCCCGAGCCATTTAACACATAAGTCAACATCTGGTTGACTTTTTCAAACTAAGCCTTCCTTAAAGAGACTAAGTGTCTCATTTCCTTCAAAGATCAATCCGAACTAACTCGATCACGGAAGACACTAATAATGAAGCATAAAGAAGCAAAAAATGGGGGAAACAGGGCGGAAACTCATGAGACCACGGGTCGGGTCAGGTCGTCACATCCTCCTCAACTTAAATAAACGCTCGTCGTCGAGCGAGTCAAGAAACATACCTGAAGCCTTAAACAAGTGGGGATATCTGCTCCGCATCTCCCGCTCGGTCTCCCAGGTAGCCTCATCCAATATGAATTCTGATGATTCAGTTAGCTTCGGGGAATGATTTTTGACTTAGGAGTGTGATCGGAAATGATTTTAGAAGTTCGGTGTAGAATTAGGCTTGAATTGGCAAAGTTGGTATTTTGGCGAATTACAGTTGATAGGTGAGATTTTGATCTGAGGGTCGGAATAGAATTTCGAGAGTTACTGTAGCTTCGTTAAGTGATTTGGGACGTGTGTGTAATATTGTAGGTCATTCGGAGGTGATTTGGTTGGGTTTTTGATCGAATGCCTGTTTCGGAAGTTTTAGAAAAACTTAGGCTCGAATTCGATGTAATTTGATGGTTTTGGTGTTGTTTGAGGTGTTTTAATGATTTGAACAAGTTTGAATGATGTTACAAGAGGTTTTGGTGCTTTTGGTTGAGGTCTCGGGGGCCTCGGGGTGATTTCGGATGGTTAACGGGAAGTTTTGGACTTGCGAAATTGGAAGTTTGCAACTGCTTATGGTATTTTCGCTTCTCTGGATTTAGGACTGCAGAAGCAGTCTCGCAAATGCGGAAGGGAAAGTCGCAGGTGCGAAATTTTGTCATGGGGAGATGTTTTCGCAAAAGCAGATGAGATCTGCATCTGCGGTATCGTTGCTACGACATTTGTATCGCAGAAGCGGAAGGTCATGGGAAGGCCTAGGATCGCAGGTGCAGATTGGGTACAGGATATCCAGAGCCGCAAATGTGGGATTTTGACCGCAGAAGTGGTTCTGTACTTTATTCAATTTCCGCAGAAGTGGAATGTTGACCGCAGAGGAGGTACCGCGGAAGCGGTAATTTTGCCGCAGAAGCGGTGATGTCTGGGCAAAAGGTATTAAAGTTGATCTTTGCGAATTTTTGAAGGGTTTCTCATTCTAACTTTGGACTTGGAATATTGTGGGCAATTTTAAAGAGGGTTTTCAAGGAGCTTCGATAAGGTAAGGATTCTTGGACTTAAAATACGATTTTATGGTGCAAATACATGAATTAGGGCTGAAAACTTAAGAAATTAATGGACAAAAATGGTGATTTAGGGCTTGAACTTAAGAGAGCAAAAATTGGGATTTGAGGGGTCATTTGGACCCTGATTTTGGTGTTCTTTATATGTATAGATTCGTGGAGAGATAAGGAAGCCGTTGGTGTAAGAATTTTGATTTTTGAGAAATGGGCATGGGGCTCGAGTTTTGCCAATTTCAGGATTTTTAATATTTTTAGATTATTTTCGATTGAGTATTGTTCCTTTGGACTATTGACATATTCGTTGTGGTTTTGGTTAGATTTGACGTGCGAGGAGGCCGATTTGAGAGGCAAGGGCATAGCGAGCTAGAGTTTTGGTCGGCTTGAGGTGAGTAATGAATGTAAATAATGTCATGAGGGTTTGAAACCCCGGATTTACACATCGTAGTGCTATATTGAGGTGACTTGCACACCGGGTAGACAGCGTGGGGTAAAGCACCGTTGTTGATTGTGACTTGGTCCGTCCTGATTGATGAATTTACTGCATTTTTGACTGAAATTTACATGATATCATCATTATTTGGATAAATTGTCATATTTGGGCTTCGTGCCAATGGTTTGGACCCTTCAGGGGTTGTTATTTCTGCATCCTCACTATTTTGACAAATACTTGGACTCACCCTTATTGTTAAATTGTTTTTTGCAAAATCAACCACTTTTACTCAAATTTAAAATTTAAATGATCTTTCTCACTATATTTTGGGTTGAGAATTACTATTTTATTATTGCCGAAGGCTTATGTGATTCTGGATTGAGTATGGGATTGGGCTGCGGGCCGCAACAGTATTATATTGATAATGATATAAGGCCGAGGGCCTAGTTGATGCCACGAGATGGCTTGATATTGCGCTTGGGCCGTAAAGGGCCCCTCCCGGAGTCTGCACACCCCCAGTGAGCGCCATCAACGATAAATAAAAGGTGCGGGCTGCACGTTAGAGTAGGCTGCACGCCGCAACGGGTACTAGAGAGTGCCATACTATGTGTTGCATTCCTTATTTGACTGTCATTTATTTGCTTATCTGTTGCAGCATTTCCATAATTTATTTTTATTGGTTTACTGATTTTATACTACTTGGTTTAAATTGTTGTATTTATAGATTACAATTTGCCTATCTAGGATTTCTTATTCTCAGCCATTATTTATGTTTATTACTCACTGGGTCGGAGTACTTACATTACTCCCTGCACCTTGTGTGCAGATCCAGGTGCATCTGAGACTATTGAGGACTTCCAGCAAGGCAGCACACATTCGAGAGCATCAAGGTAGCTGCATGACGCCTGCAGCCCTGATCTTCCATTTATCTTATTACTTTATTTCGTATTTCTTTAGAACGACATGTAGAAGGTTGATACTCATGTATTAGAGGCCAAGACTCGTGTCACCGGATTCTATGGGCTATGTAGTATTATTGTTACTTGGAATTCTGCATGTTTTAACTCTATTTCAGATTTTCAGTATTATGACTTAGTAATTTATCTGCTTTAATTAATCGTGAACTATATAGAAATGGTTAAGGTTGTTAAATTGGTTTGGCTTGCTTAGCAGTGTGTTGGGCGGCATCACAACCGGGGTCGGGGTCATGACAACACCCGACCAATTTTCTTCAAAGAATGAAATAAACCTTTAACTGACATTAATCGACTGTCCTTGACAAGGACAATAGAGTAGTGTAAGTTTGGGGTTCACTTGACCACATACTGACCAAGAACATAAGGAAGGGAAATTTAGGGCTTTCTTTTTTCCAGAACCCTAGATTCAAAATTCGACAGAGTTGGGGTTGATTTGAGAGGATTGATGAGTGGTGATTTTACCACTCAATCTAGTCTCTTTTCCTTAGCTTTTATGTCCTTTAACCATAATATGAGGTTGTTTATGGTGTGTATTTTTAGATTTTCAGGTAAATGATGCTACGAAGTGATGTGAATTGAATTGAATTGGAATTGAGCAAAAGAGAGGGAAAACATGCAAAATCTTCCAGTGATTCCGCTTCTGCGGAAGTTTGGTCGCAGAAGCAACCCCGATCCTTCGTGAAAATAACCGCCTCTATGGTGGAGGCCTGGATTGGAAGATTCCGCTTCTGTGGAGGAGAAGATGCAGAAGCGATCCCGCTTCTGCGAAGGAACACACTCTTCTGCAGAAATAGCTGAGCACGAGAAAACAACATCTGCGGTTAGAGTATCGCTTTTGCGGTGTCGCATCTGTGTCTTTTGCACCGCATCTGTGAAGTTGTGTTGGACAAGGCATTCCGCTTATGCATTGATGAATCCGCATATGCGGAACCGCATCTATGTGAATTGTTCCGCAGATGCGAAAGTCGGGCATCAGATTTGGCAAATTGGTCTTTTCACATTTTCTAAACCCCAAACCATTTTTATACTCATCCAAGCAGATCTTTTTGGAGATCTTTTGGCTTATTTTCAGTTGGTATAACTAGAGAGAACATTTATTGAAGCTAGGGTTTTGCGCACACACTTGGGTTTTGAAGATTGAAGCTTGTGGTTAAGATTTCTTACCCATTTATGTTTATTTCTTCATTTCCTTGCTTTGTGTTGAATATTTAAGTGTGTAGTATTTATTTCCAACACTTGAATCTTGTTTATGGAAATACTCATATTTAAAGTGTGGATTAAATACCTTGTTGTGCTTATGTATTGAATGATTTTTGTTCTTTTATGAAGTGAGTTATTGTTATTTTAATTATTCTTGTTCTTTAATGTTTCCAAATGGATTAGCTAGCCCTAGGACTCGCTCATTAACTTCGAATTAATTTTGGAAAAGATAATTTGGGGTTGGGAAAGATTAATTAACAAGAACTTGAGGCGTTAACCCTCAATTTTTAGATTCTACCTAGGGATAGGATTGAACTACTTGTAGCCATTCTGGGTGTGTTTAATCTTCTAATTTTTTAGGGATAATTCAATTAGGAAGTCTTGTTATTCTTCAAAAGAAGCTAATTAAGAATTATTATCCGTGGCTAATTAACATAAACTCGCTCATATTTATAAAATCATGAAATACATTGGATCATTACTTGAGTGTAATTCCCGATGCAACCATATTTGTAGCCATTGATCATTTTACTTGCTTCCTAGGTTAGTTTACATTTCCACATTTAGATATAAAAAATTTCAAACCAAAATTCTTAGTGTTTGGCATTGCGCGATAAGCAATAATTTTCTTACATTTTTAATTGCCTACACATTGTTCTCTGTGGGATTCGATCCCGAATCATAGTTGGGTAAATTATATTGCATTCGACTGTGTATATTACTTTTTAGTAGTGGATTTGGACTTCATCAAGGATCCAAGGGGATATTTGGGAAGAGGAGGGGTGAGGGGTTACATGATGTGAGTTTGGGGTTATTTGGGTGAGTTAGGATTTTGGGGATTCTGAGTTTAGATTGAAGATTCGAAAGGTTTGAAGGGGATTTGGGGAAAAAGACTAAGAGATTTGGAAAAAGGAACACAAGGAGATCATATGGTGTTAAAATAGGTGTATTTAGGGTGTCGTAGCTGCCATGGGCGATTTCCGGCAGGTGGTTGATAAGTTGGGATTTTAACATGTTTTATGCCCCTACTTGCCTATGCTTTGGTTATAAATTACTACAAAATAGTCCCAAAATGGTCACAAGTTGTGCTTTATTGCAGCTTTGATCGACAAAGTGACGAAATGTCAAATATCGTCTCAAAAGGAGTGAAACCTGCTCAAGTATCAAAGATTAACTGAATTGAGGAAAAGAGGACCTAGTGCGGATCGCGCAAAAGTGAATTTCGCCGCACTAGGAGGTTCAGAGAGTTGACATATTCAGGATGGATGCTATGTCGTCGCGGTACTATTCTCGCGGTCAGGCTCCGCGGTGGCACTACCCTTTTTTTCGATCCACGGAGCAGAGATTCAAAGAGTTGACAAATTTCCAATTCTGAGCAATGCGGCCCGCGGTCGTACTTGTGCGGACCGTGCCAACTTCCATCGCAGCCGTGGTACACTTTCACGTGGTCCGTGGTCCTCAAGTTCAGAGAAGCATAAATGTGAAGTCCAAGAGCCAGTGCAGCCGCAGTCCATTTTGTGCGACCCGCGCTGACCCCGCAGGGGTATTTCTGTCAAGTTTTTCTAGCATAGTATAAATAGAACATTTTGCCATTTTTAGGTCAAGTTTTATATTCCAGACTTAGCAGCACTCGTAAGACGCGGTTTTGTAGCCATTCTTGACACTTTAGCTTTAATTTTACGATAGATTCTTGTGATTTCTTTTTAGTAATTAATTAATATGCTTAGTTCTTCATCTATTTCTTCATTTTCTCTTTCAAGCATGAGTATCTAAACCCATTAGCTAGGGTTTTGGCTCAACCCTAGTGTGGGTAATTGATGGGTGTTACCATCTAGGGTTAGATTGATTGTGGGTGTTTGTTATTTGGGTTGATTTTATGTTTTTATTTAAGAATTGGTGGTTGCAAACACCGATTCAAGCTTTGTGATTTTGACCCTTCTTGAGAAAGAGAGTTTATGACCTCAAAATTGACCCAACAAGGAATTGGGATGGACTATGAGAAATGATAGTCCCAATTAATGGGTTAAATCTCAAGAGAGTAATCACCCTACTTGAACCCTAGTTGCTTGATCTTATTGGCCTACCCAATTGGTCTCAAGAGAGTCAATTGGGCAAAATCACTCTCTCTATTGAGAGGCGTGAGAGTGGGTACAATTGTGCGATGGTTATAGCATAATCCCCAAATATGTCAATCTATCCTTAGTAACAGCTACCCGTCAATTAGCCATCTAGGTGATGTCACGACCCTAGTATCCTTCTTCCCATTAGATACAACTTAGCAATATTCTCGTGGCATAATTTAATGTTAATCATTAGTTTTACAATAGTAGTTATAAAATCAAAAACCAAAAACGTTTGAAGTGATATTAGGAGTACAAACGCATCTCTAGACTAGACAGAAAATCCAACTCCGCTACTAGCTCCCTGAGGAAATTGATCCCGACCTCTATTTAGGTAAAAGCTATGGTGACCTGCTCTCCCTACCTTGGTGTAGCATTGAGTTGGAAGCGATCACTGATTGACGGCGGAGACGGTAAGGATATTAGGGCGGCTAGGGTTTCTCTATTTTTGGGATAAAGACAGATTGAGGGACGGGGTTTCGAATGGGTATGGGGTTAATTTGGACAGTTTTATACCGTTGGGAGGTTTAGGTCTCGACCGTCTGATTAAGTGAAATCAACAGCCTAGATATATTTTCAACGAAACGACTCCGTTTTAGTTTTGGGTGGAGAATGGACCGAGTGAATGTCGCCGCCCCCTTCCCCCCCCCCCCCCC
>MU740330.1:20254-75864 GCA_026770625.1 Nicotiana glauca
AGGATATCTACTTTGGTTTTATTGACTCATTACTATTTTTAAGCGTTTAAGGAAGGCGAGTATTGGATTACCCTACTGTTTGCCTATCTTTTATGCATTTCTATAGGCATGATTTCTATATGCTTGAATGAAAAAGAATGCAAAGCCTATAGACATGATCTCTAGATGATTTAAAGTACTAAACCTGTTGGGCATGATATCTAAGTGGCCGAGTTCGAACATTAAAACCTTATAGGCATGATATCTAAATGATTAAATCGCAACATGAATCCTATGAGCATGGTATCTAAGTAATTAAACAACAATATTGATCCTATAGGCATGGTATCTAAGTAATTAATCAATAATATTGATCCTATAGGCATGGTATCTACCCTTTAACATATGCAAGAAAATATAAACCACTCCCATACCCTTTACTAATATACCCCCGAGTTCTTTTATACAGAATTATTACAGAACTGGAATAAAGAAAGTAAATAAAAAAATACATCACAGCCTACAGCTAGATCCAAACTGCCTAATGCGATCTCAATATCTAATAACATGTGTTTCACCAAATCCGTATTCTAGATTCCAAGGCCTTCTCTTATTCAGAGTGTTTCAAAGCTCCAAGGAGCTTCAAGAGCCCAGACAATGCATACACTCTGAATAGTGAATATTGTAACAGAATAGTGCAAGTGTGGAATTACCAGCCCTCAGGCATCCAAGTTCAGAGGGAACTCCAGGGTCCCTAAACATGGCTTACCAAAGGGGGGTAGAACTTAAGAACTTGGAGTAAGTGCAAAGTGAGGGAGGAACCACAGCAGGAGGTGGTCATACCTAGCCATGGTATAGACTGGCACACCCTTGACCCCTTGCCTAGATTCAAATAAATAAGAGCAGAACTTTAGAGAGTCAAACTCAGGTCTGAATGGTGATTATGACACCACCAGACCCAAATTAGGGCTCAGCACATAAATGGGAGAGGGAATGGGAAAGCTATTGAGTAAAGACTCGGGGGAGTCTAATTCTGGATCATAGACAGCAATTCAAAGTGTTGTCATGATTCAGGACAATACTCACATACAAAGGGAATAAGGGGAAGGGATTAAAAGCATAACATAGAGAAAAAGGCATAGCATGCTTGAATGTAATCACATAATGCAGGAAAGCATAAGTAAACACACAGGGAAAGAAGTGTAGAAGAGGCGGAGTGAACACATAATAAACAGGGTGCTATTTAATTAGGAAAACATACCAGTTGCACGTTTTAGAACAGCAGAATAGCAATAGCAAACAAACAGCTAGGCAGTCAATAGGAACAAACTAAAGGAACTTCAACAAGTACTTGGGAGTTAAGAGGAACTCCAGGTGATTCAGACAGCAGGAGAGAAAGGAGCAGAGTGCTCAGCAGTAGTAGAGAAAATAGAGAGTAGTAGTAGTAGTAGAGAGTAGAGAGTAGTAGTGTATTGCAAAGGTGCAGAAAGAATTTGTGAGAATTGTGTTCGAATGATTGTGTAAAGCTGTTTTTGAAACTTTTTGTATGTGTGTCCGTCCGTAAAAACTGTGTGTGCTGTAGAAAAATTAGTAGAAGTAGTAATAGAACAAAGGCAGAGAGAAATGCATATTAAGAATTAAACGAAAACTCCTCAAACATGGCATGAACACACAGATTCACATAAAGAAAGAAGAAGAAGAATAATCGTTTTAGGATTTTGAAAACCCTTATTTGAACAGACTAATTTTAAAAAGGGAAAATTAGGGAAAATCATTAAAAAAATCTGAATAGAGCATAGATCTGCTACAGATCTAAGAAGATAAGGAAAGAAAACCTCGAATCAAGCTTTTTAGGGTTTCTCAGAAGCCATAGAGATGAGAAGGCCTGGAATGGTCTGGTCTCTGAAAAAATCTGAACCATGGCTAAGTTTTTCATAGCTCGAACACACTGGAATGGAGCCGGAGAAACCAGGGGAGCTCAGGTCGGCGGAGGACCTGAACAGGTCTGTTGAAGGTTGTGCCTTGAAAGCTCGAACAATCATGGCTTGGGGTGAAAGGGGAGAGAATATAGGCCGTCCATGGCCTGAGAAGCCATGGACGCCGATGTATTTTTGTTCAGAGACGAAAGTGGGCTGCTAGGGTTTAGAGAGCATTTGAGAGGAGAGGGGATTTGGGGTGGTTGATTTGGAGAAGTGATTAGGGTTAGGGGGTAATTGGGGATTAAAAAAGGTAGGAATGGATGAGGACCGTTGATCAAAATGATCAACGGCCAGGATTAAAAGACAAAAATGGGCGGGTTGGACAAACGGGTAAAGGGATTGGGTTACAATGTAATTTGGTCGCCTAATTGGGCTGAATTGAGGTTAAAAATTGGGATCAAATGTGGCTAAAATTGAAATGGAAATGGGCTAGCTTTTAAATAGCTATTTTTCTTCTTTTTTAATTAATTAAAATAGTTAAAAATAATTTTAAAACATATTGAAAACGCAGAACTAATAAATAATATATAATCATTAATCTAAAAATATTTGGAACGATTCTATAATTATAAAACGGAGTTGATTATAAAATAGGCTATAATTGTAATTTTGAACAATTTGGCTTAAAAATATCAAATAAATTTATAAAAATATGAAAAAATCACCTTAATTATATTTGGTGCAAATATAACGGTGAAAAATAAATGGTTCACAAAAAGTAAAATTTGGGAATAATTATTGGGGTTTTATAATGTTAAAATAGACAATAAATTGATTCTAAAAATCTTTAAAGATTAGGAAAAATACCAAAACTCTTGGGGATACTTATATATGCATATACATGCTATTTTGAAAGTATTTTGAGCCTAAAAATACATAGGAAAAAATTGGGTATCAACAGCTGCCCCTCTTTACCCGAGGAGGATAAAAGAGTTGTCGGGTAAAGATAAGATGGCCAATTTTGACCGGAATCGGTGATTGCAAAAGAATTTGACCGCGCTCTGGTTTATGAGCTGCCTACATATCCCTGGTTTTACAGGAATCAGGCAATATGTAGTTCAGGAACCAATGATGGGGATTAGGAAAATGCACGCGATGGTCTAGTTTGAGAAAGGGTACGAAGTCGAACAGGTTGCGGAGAACCGGAGCGGGAACTCTCCCGCTGAGACGGCCATTTTCTAGCTGGTGTACCTGTAAATGAGCGACACAGTGTATATTGTGCATAATTTAAACATGATGCAAATTCCCATTTCGACCATGAATGTTGCCTTTGGGCGGTTGGGATGACGTCCTCAGACTATGATGTCCCGGGCCACAAAGAGCATAAAGTAAAGATTCGCAGGCCATGAAATGATGTTCTCGGGCTATGCAGATGGTGCCTCTGAACTATGACGCCTCTGAATAGGTTGGCGATCTTTCAGCCCATGAAAAGGTGGCAATCTTTCAGCCAAATAAATGCAAGGGTGGCGATCTTTCAGCCAGAGCGAGAATTTAAAATGCAGGTGGCGATATTTCAGCCGTTCGAAAAAATAAAATTGGCGATATTTCAACCATGCAGGATGGAGACAAAGCTTAGTCTCGGAAGGTAGATAGGTAACCTTATGCAGGATGGAGGTAGTGCTTAACCTCTGAAGGCAGAAGATAGTCTTATGCAATGCGGATGGAGATAGAGCTTAGTCTCGAAAGGCAGAAAGTAGCCTTAGGCAGAATAGAGGTAGTGCTTAACCTCAGAAGGCAGAAGAGTAGCCTTATGAAGAATGGAGACAGAGCTTAGTCTCAAAAGGCAGATAAGTAGCCTTATGCAGAATGGAGGTAGTGCTTAACCTCGGAAGGTAGAAAAGTAGCCTTATGCAATGCGGATGGAGACAGAGCTTAGTCTCAAAAGGCAGATAAGTAGTCTTATGCAAAACAGAGATAGTGCTTAACCTCGAAAGGCAGATAAGGAGCCTCATGCAGAATGGAGATAGAGCTTAGTCTCGAAAGGCAGATAAGTAGCCTTATGCAGAATGGAGGTAGTGCTTAACCTCGGAAGGCAGAAATGTAGACTTATGCAGAATGGAGGTAGAGCTTAACCTCGGAAGGCAGAAAAGTAGCCTTATGCAGAATAGAGGTAGAGCTTAACCTCGGAAGGTAGAAAATAGCCTTATGCAATGCAGATGGAGACAGAGCTTAGTCTCGAAAGGCAGATAAGTAGCCTTATGCAGGATGGAGGTAGATCTTAACCTCGGAAGGTAGATAATGTAAGGAGTAAATAGTGATGAGATTTTCTTAGCTGACAGCTGATTGTGATATCGTGGCTGTTGGGGATGTTAGGTGTAGATAGTAACTTTGCAAACGAGCGATTGTTCTTCAATCCTGAAGAGTACGAGTGTGTGAATGTACTCAATAATTTTGCGACCTGGGGTGCCTACATTCAAAGAAAAATCGTGAGTTCTGTAAAGGGGAAAGGTTAGTTTGTATCCCTTGACTTTTGATGTCACGTATCATTGGGGTAGTGTTGTTAAACGACGGCGATGCAAGTGATTTCTATGCATGATTCAGTAAATATAGTGCAAGTATATATTTTGAAAAAATGATTTTATTTTGGATGAACCAACAACTGCAACGTGGTTCAAGATACGGCAACCTTGCTTGTCCCGGAATTTTGAGGGTCCTCCTTAAAATTCTACCCCAGTTTACTGGGCAGGCGTTGTTGACGGCTGTGTTGAATGACTGGATACGGATTGATTCCAGAATTTTGAGGACCCCCTCAAAATTTTGCCCCAGTTTATTGGGTTGGTGCTGATGAGAGAACTGATGACTGACTTCGGAATTTTGAGGGTCTTCCTCAAAATTCTGCCCCAGTTCCAACAGCGGGGGAAGATGGAAATTTTAATAAAATGTGACCGAACCCATAGGGCAGCCTACGTATCCCCTCTTAAACGGGAATCAGGTCATGCGTAGTTCAAATTACATCATGAAGAAAAACATATGATCAAATGTAGTATCTTTTTACTGCGTCTGAGTTGATTGGCTTCGGCCAGACTTCTCCATCTATTTCTGCGAGAATAATGGCTCCTCCAGTTAGAACCCGGTGAACCATGTACGGACCCTGTCAATTAGGAAAGAATTTTCTCTTGGCTTCATCTTGATGCTGAAATATTTTTTTCAATACCAGCTGCCATGGCGTGAACTTCCTTGGCTTAACTCTCTTGTTGAAGGCTCTGGACATTCTGTTCTGATATAATTGACCGTGGCAAACTGCATTCATTCTCTTTCCATCTATAAGGGCTAATTGCTCGTAGCGATTTTGTACCCATTCTGCATCATCTAACTCTGCTTCTTGTATGTTTCTTAAGGAGGGAATTTCTACTTCGGCGGGAATGACCGCCTCTGTACCATAAGCCAACATATAGGGAGTGGCCCCGGTTGATGTGCGGACCGTGGTACGATCACCCAATAAGGCGAACGACAATTTCTCGTGCCACTGCTTGTGCCTTTCAATCAGCTTTCTTAGTATCTTCTTGATGTTCTTATTGGTTGCTTCTACAGCTCCATTCATCTGTGGTCTGTAAGCTGTAGAGTTCTTATGTTTCATCTTAAAAGTCTCACACATTGCTTTCATCAGGTCGCTGTTGAGATTGGAACCATTGTCAGTGATGACTAATTCCGGAATACCGAACCGACAAACAATACGGTCGCGGACGAAATCTGTTACAACTTTCTTGGTCACTGCTTTGTATGATGTTGCTTCAACCCATTTGGTAAAGTAATCAATTGCCACTAAGATGAACCTGTGCCCGTTTGATGTGACAGGCTCGATTGGTCCAATAACATCCATTCCCCAAGCGGCAAACGGCCATGTTGAGCTTGTTACAGTAAGCTCATTTGGAGGTACTTTTATCATATCTGCATGTATCTGATAGCGATGGCACCATCGGACATACTGGATGCAGTCCATTTCCATAGTCATCCAAAAATATCCTGCTTGAAGTATCTTCTTGGCTAAAACAAAACCATTCATGTGCGGTCCGCAGGTCCCTGCGTCCACTTCCTCCAATAGTTTGGTTGCTTCCCTTGCATCGACACACCTTAGTAAACCCAGATCAGGAGTCCTCCTATACAGGATTCCTCTGCTGTGAAAGAAATTGTTAGATAGCCTCCGGAGCATGCGCTTCTGAGTAGCATTGGCAAGCTCTAGGTATTCTCCTGTTGTCAAGTATTCTCTGATATCATGGAACCAAGGTTTCCCATCGGCTTCTTCCTCGACATGAGCACAATAAGCTGCTTGGTGGTGAATCTTGACCTGGATGGGACCAATAAAGTTTGTATCAGGATGCTGGATCATAGACGGTAAAGTGGCTAGGGCATCGATGAATTCATTCTTATATTCTAGGGACGTGCTGGAATTTCGTCTTTCTGAATCTCTTCCTCAACTCCTGTATATGATGTAGATAAGGGAGTATCTTAGAATTCTTGGCTGCCCATTCTTCTCGAACCTGATGTATGAGTAGGTCCGAGTCTCCGATCACCAGTAACTCCTGAATGTTCTTGTCAATCGCCAGTTTGAGCTCTAAGATGCAGGCTTCGTAATTGGCCATGTTGTTGGTGCACGGAAATCTGAGCTTGGCGGATACTGGGTAATGCTGACCGGTTTCTGATACCAGGACCACTCCTATACCGACTCCTTTGAAATTTGCGGCTCCTTCGAAAACATTCTCCAACCATTGTAGGATTCTGCAATGTCCTCTCCTATGAAAGCTACTTCTTCATTAGGAAAATACGTCTTTAGAGGTTCGTATTCTCCTCCTACAGGATTCTTGGCGAGGTGATCTGCCAAATCTTGTCCTTTGAGTGCCTTCTGGGTTACATAAACAATGTCAAACTCACTTAACAGGATTTGCCATTTGGCAAGCTTGCCGGTAGGCATGGGCTTCTGAAAGATATATTTCAATGGGTTCATTCTGGATATGAGATAGGTGGTGTAAGCACAGAAATAGTGCCTCAATTTCTGAGCTACCCAGGTTAGAGCACAACAGGTGCGCTCTAATAAGGAATACCGAGCCTCGTACGGGGTAAACTTCTTGGTAAGGTAGTAGATGGGTTGCTCCTTTCTTCCCGTTTCATCATGTTGTCCTAAGACACAACCAAATGCTCCATCCAATACTGTGAGATAAAGTAATAGGGGTCTCCCTGGTTCAGGCGGAACCAGGAACGGCGGCGTTGACAAGTACTCCTTGATTCTGTCGAATGCCTTTTGACAATCATCAGTCCATTTGGTGGCGACATCCTTCTTTAGAATCTTGAAGATGGGTTCACAAATGACAGTGGACTGAGCTATGAACCGGCTAATATAGTTGAGTCTTCCCAGAAAACTCATTACATCCTTCTTGTTCTTATGCTGTGGCAACTCTTGAATGGATTTGACCTTTGACGGATCCAATTCTATTCCTCGGAAACTCACAATGAAACCCAATAACTTTCTGGTAGGGATCCCGAATGCACACTTGGCGGGATTCAGTTTCAAGTTGTACCTCCTCAATCTGTTGAAGAACTTCCTCGAAGAACTTCCTCAAATCTTCCATGTGATCTGTAGCTTTCCTGGACTTGACGATGACGTCATCCACATACACCTCAATTTCTTTATGTATCATGTCATGAAAGATAGTGGTCATGGCCCTCATGTAGGTAGCACCAGCATTCTTCAAACCGAACGACATCATTCTGTAACAGTACATCCCCCACGGCGTGATGAACGCCATTTTTTCTGCATCTTCTTCATCCATCCATATCTGATGGTATCCAGCAAAACAATCGACGAACGACTTCAGCTCAGGTTTGGCACAGTTTTCAATCAATATGTGTATATTTGGCAAAGGGAAGTCGTCCTTAGGACTAGCCCGGTTGAGATCCCGGTAGTTGACATAGACTCTAACTTTCCCATCCTTCTTCGGTACAGGCACGATGTTGGCTAACCATGTTGGATACTCTACCACTCTAAGAACCCTGGCTTTGACTTGTTTGGTAACTTCTTCTTTCATTTTCAGACTCATGTCTGGCTTGAATTTTCTAAGCTTCTGTTTCACTAGCAGGCATGCCGGATCTGTCGGTAACTTGTGAGCCATGATGGATGTGCTGAGACCTGTCATGTCATCATAAGACCATGCAAAGATGTCCTCATACTCTTTTAGGAACTCTTTGTACTCTTTCTTTTCTGATGGCGACAGGTGCACGCTGATACGTGTTTCCTTGACGTTCTCCGCGTCTCCCAAATTAACAACCTCAGTTTCGTCCAAATTAGACTTAGGCCTGTTCTCAAATTTCTCGACCTCCCTGACAACCTCTTCTGGTATTTCATCCTCTTCTGAATCTATGTCTGTTTGTTGCATTGCCTCATTGCAAGTCACAGTCGTTAGTAATGCCCGAAGCTCTCCGGGCACTGGTGGTCCTGACTGACCAATTGGTGAGGCATTCTCCTCGGTTCACGGCTTGAATGGAAGGGTCTTCTTCCCCCTCCTCCTCGAAGATAACACAACAATCCATATCATCTTCCAGACATAGGTTCTTCATTGCTGCCAGTGCCTCGTCTTCCTCTGATCTATATATAACGTCAGCCGGCTAAAAGGTCTACTCCAGCTAAGGTATGGGGTGTTCCAATGGATAGTAGGGACCGCGCCACGGTGGTAACCATTGATTGAACTCCTCCCAAGTGTATTAATACCCCAGGCCGAAAGTGGTACCATGCTTCTTCAACTTGATGGGCTTGGTGATGCCTTGGAGATTCTTGCCAAGTCCCTTTCCGGGCTCGTACCCGCTCCAATTCAGAATGCTCTCAATTTTGTTATCCCACCACTTGTCTTTGTCTATGGCATTGACTCGCTTGATGTGATGGTATGTTTCTCCACCGATTTTCATTCTACCTCCGATCATCGGGATTGTTTGGTGACTATATATAGGGTTGCTATCGTCGCCATGAATGATCACTTCCTGATGATTCCATTTGAACTTTACAGCTTGATGCAGGGTTGACTCCACAGCCCCAGCGGCGTGAATCCAGGGTCGCCCCAGCAATAAGTTGTAGGATGCTGGCACGTCTATAACTTGGAAGTCCACATCGAACCAGGTGGGTCCCATTTGTAGGCATAGGCTAATTTCTCCGATGGTGGATCTTTGAGATCCATCAAAAGCTTTAACACTGATAGCTCCGTCTTTGATCTCATGCAGTCCTTTACCTAATGTCATGAGGGTTATTAGCGGGAAAATGTTAAGGCTGGATCCCCCGTCAACCAAGATCCTGGTGATGAAATAATCTTCGCATTACGTAGTGATGTGCAATGCCTTGTTGTGACTAAGCCCTTCTGGTGGTAACGCATCCTCGTGGAAGGTGATCTTATGGCCTTCTAGTACCTGCCCCACCATATTCGCCATTTCGCCTCCTGTTATATTGCTGGGAATATAAGCTTCACTCAATATTTTCATTAAGGCGTTTTTATGTGCCTCAGAGCTTTGCAGAAGAGCCAAGATGGAAATCTGCGTTGATGTTTTGCTCATTTGCTCAATGACTGAGTATTCTTTGGCCTGTATCTTTCTCCAAAGGTCATCGGGTCCAGTTTCAACAGCCTGTCCAGAGGCTTGCTTGCTGGACTCAGCTAAATGTTCTGGAGTATATACCCTGCCTTTCCTAGTCATGCCCCGCGCGACGATTGCTTCTCCAGTTTGTGTGTTCCCTTTCCTTCTAGCCTCAGCTGTGTAATCCCAAGGTATGGCGTTCGACTTGAACGGGGTCACATATGTCATGGAAACCGGAATAGGCATCCTGGAAGGTAACACAGTAACTTCAAACGGTGCAGGTGCTTTTGGGATGCCAAACTCAACTTCGATTGGTTTTGGCGCCTTTGCAGGAGGCACTTCAAACTCGAGTGGTACTGACACATTTACCACATAGCCCTCAGAGGGCTGGATATGAACAACAATGGGATTGAGGGTAACTACTGGCTTCCTAGGTTTATCTCCTTCAACTATCAACCCGATTGATCCCTTGGGGTCCCTATCATCCTCAATCTCGATCATATGGATGCCTCTACTCTTGTGGTCAGGCAGAGGGTTGTTGCAGACATTGGGAGCGGGCTCATTTGCTACAATGACCTTGTTATCAATCAAAGTCTGAATCTTGTCTTTCAACGAGCGACACTCGTCGATGGTATGACCTTCCATTCCGGAATGGTATGCGCAGGTTTTGTTGGGATTGATCCATTGGGAAGGATTTTATAGAGTTATGGCTGGGATAGGTGAAACGTAATCGGCTGCTCTGAGTTTTTCATATAATTGGTCAATCGGCTCGGCTATGATGGTAAACTGCCTGGGAGGTCTTCGGTCGAAATATGGTCTAGGTCGAGAAAAGTTTTGGCGAGTGGGTGGTGATGGGTAGTGAGAAGGTTGGGAGTTGTATGTTTGGCACACAGGCGCGGGTTGGGAATATCTTAGTGAAGTGGGTTGATATGTGGATGGTGGAGGTGATTGGTAGGCAGATGGCGGCATTTGGTATGTAAGTGAGGGTGCTTGGTAATTTATGGTAGGTTGATATGTGAGTGGAGTTGCGAGATAGGTTCGGTACTTCATATGGGAATTGTTCCTTTGCGCAGCCATTACGGAATTTACGTCCTTTTTCTTTGATGAGCCACCAGACTGTAAAGCCTTGTTGGTAGCTTGCAATGCCTCGAGGTTAGTGACCATACCATTTTTGATGCCTTATTCGATCTTTTCTCCCAACTTGATTATGTCGGAGAACTTTTGATCCTCTATTAGCATCAGCTTTTCGTAGTATTGAGGATCCTGAGCACGGACGAAGAACCTGTTCATCTGTTCTTCCTCCAAGGCCGGCCTGACCTTAGCAGCTTCTGACCTCCAACGAGTAGCATACTCGCGAAAGGTCTCCGTGGTTTTCTTCTTTAGATTCGGGATATAGAACATATATCTGGTGCGTTCTCAGTGTTGAACCTGAATCGGTCCATAAAGTCGGATGCCATGTTCACCCAACTTGTCCCTTTCTTTGCATCCTAGCTAATATACCATGATAAAGTATCACCTTTCAGACTCCTCATGAATAGCTTCATGCGGATATTCTCGTCCCTTCCAACTCCTACCACAATACATTCTCAGATGGACCCTGGGATCACCTGTACCGTCGAACATCTCAAACTTTGGAGGTTTGTACCCTTCCAGAAGCTCAACATCTGGCTAAACACAAAGATCTTCATAGTTTAACCCTTCAATACCTTTGCTACCTTCGACACCTTGGATCCGGCTAGTTAACTTCTTGAGTTCAGTGGCCAAATTCTGAATGAGGGAGCCCTTGTCATCTGATTCGGGTGCACTTGTGATTGGTTGAGTGTAGTGGGGTATAGTGTCTACAAAGATAGGAGTGTTATGGTCTTTTGTGGTGTTTTGGGGTTCGGGAATGAGTATTGGAATGTTGTTGCATGTGTTGCAGGCTTGGGTATGAGTGGGTTGTATTGGTGGTTACGGGGTATTTTATGGAGGTACGGGATTCTGGGTATTAATATCAGGAGCAGCAAGAGTGATTGACAGGCTTGCCAAGTTCCGAACTTGGTCCAATTCCTCTGGAAATCTCCGCAAAGTCTGCTCAAGATGAGAAACAGTCTCCTTGGTAATTGTAGCGTTCTGAGAAGTTTCGTCAAGTTCCTTTCTAGCGCTTGCATCTCCTATTTTGCCTTTGTTCCTGTTTCTGGTAGGACTCGGAGGAGGAGGAGGTGGAGGACCCTTGGATCTTGTTGAGTATACTGATGGTGCCAAAATGTATGAACTAACCTTTGGGGAGGGGAATAAAAGTAAAAGAAAAACAAAAAAGGTAAAAAGTTAGTGCGGGTTCTGAGAAATAATATTTCGATATTTAAACACGTTGTGCAATAGTATAAGTTGTTTCATTCTTTGGGTGCCCCGTTGTGCCCGAGGTAGGCCTAGCGACAAATTAAATTTGGAGAACTTATAATGCTAAAGGGCATTTAGTTCTCCAAATAAATGCACATAACATGGAGGTGTCCGTTTGGGTTTCGAGGAAACCGGATGGACTTTGGTTTAGGCTATCTTAATGAGTCATTATGCGGACAACATAACTGACTCGGCTAAGTTTGATCATGATGCATGAACAATTTAATAGAGTAAGGTTTCTACTTTGAAGTGCTAGACAAGGTACCCTTGAGTGGACAACTCAAGAGGGAGAGGCGCGGAACCGTCGACTACACCGTTGATCGACTGGTTTTACCGCAAATATGCGTTTGCCACATTTAGGGGTTATAATATTAGAAGGGCGAAACCACTCATTATAAGCGTTGCTATAGGATTTGTTTTGGCACGAGTGGAATATGATGTTGAGGAATGCAGTTACAATAATGAAACAAATTGCATATATTTTCACGTTCATAAAGTAAAGATTACAACAAATTCTCGGAAATTACAACAGAATTGAAATAATAAGGCAGTAAAAGAAGAAATTAAAGGAAAGAAAAACATGAAGAGCCAAGTTAGTATTTTTGATGAAATAATTAAAGACAGAAAGTAAATGCAATTAAGGAAGTCATAAAAGCACGTAATGGTAAAAGCCTTAAAGGAATCCCCAGCAGAGTTGCCATGCTGTCGATGCCCCCTTCCCCCTCCCCCCTAAAAAAAGGAGCGAAATCGGGTTTACGACATTATCGACAAAACAACTCTTATTCCCTTTTGAGGAATCGGGTTATGGATTTTGAAGAGTCGCCACCTAATGATTATAGTGCATTAGGACACTTAAAGAAAAGAAGAATATTTCTAAGGAAGACCAGAGTTCGGGTAAGGGCTTGAGATTATCTCGAGGGAAAGGTGTTAGGCACCCCTCAAGATCCACTAGTGTAGTTCCGGGCCGTGCTTAATTGTGACTTTAAGAAGAGTAGGAATAAACAAGCAAAGTTTGCACATAGGAAGTATAAACAAGTTGAAAATTTTGAAAGAAGAAAGACACAAGTGATTTTGAAAAAGAGAAAGCTTAGTTGAAGAAAACATTAATTTAAGAAAACATCAATAAATAAAGAAGGAGAAAAAGGGGTACTAGGTTTAAATGTAATATGGATCACTTTTGTGCAATACCCAACAATCATTCTCACACGAGATATTAACGCACCAGTCATCATATCCATATTCTACCCTTCCCACCTCGTTAAGGTATTTAAGCGCGATTAGTCTCGTTTACTTATTGCATGCTAGTACCCATCCCAACCTATCAGTCCCGGGGTATTAAGACTTTTAATCCTAAAGGGAAAGAAAGGGGTAGAGGCATATATGGGGTTTAAAAGGACAAAATACTAATTTCAACAATCAAAACAAATAACAAGTAAGGGGATTGACAAACAAACATGCAAGGCTCATATAAAACCCCGTAAGTCAGATAACACTTAGTTTAGCATGCCTTACACATACTGGTTTGGTCTTAAAATTAAAACTTTAGCGGCGGACAGACCAGTTTAACACATAGAATTAGATAAAATGTCGCATTAGGCAACTCGGATCCAATTGTTAGGAATTGGAGTATTTTAACGAATTATTGATTAAGGGCCTAATGCAAAAAAGTTTGGAAAAGCAGAAGCTTGGAAATTGTAGAAGTTCAGAAAGGTTTCGAAAATCGACAAAACTGTTTAAGGAAATGTACAGTAGAGTTTTCAGAAGTAAAGTGCTATAAAAGGAAGAGGGAGTTTGAAAACTGTTTTGAAAGTAACTTCATGAATAAAAGTTCAGACAGAGAGTTGGAAAAAATGATTTTAAAGACAGAAACGCAAGTTTAGAAAGTTGCAGATAGGTTTGGATGAATTTGGTTGAAAACGTTGAAAATAATTGCCAGATTACTACTTATGTAACTTTAGGCGAACTTGAGATCCTATAGGCAGGATATCTACTTTGGTTTTATTGACTCATTACTATTTTTAAGCGTTTACGGAAGGTGAGTATTGGATTACCCTACTGTTTGCCTATCTTTTATGCATTTCTATAGGCATGATTTCTATATGCTTGAATGAAAAAGAATGCAAAGCCTATAGACATGATCTATAGATGATTTAAAGTATTAAACCTGTTAGGCATGATATCTAAGTGGTCGAGTTCGAACATTCAAACCCTATAGGCATGATATCTAAATGATTAAATTGCAACATGAATCCTATGAGCATGGTATCTATGTAATTAAACAACAATATTGATCCTATAGGCATAGTATCTATGTAATTAAACAACAATATTGATCCTATAGGCATGGTATCTACCCTATAACATATGGAAGCAAATATAAACCCCTCCCATACCCTTTACTAATATACCCCCGAGTTCTTTTATACAAAATTATTACAGAACCGGAAGAAAGAAAGTAAAAAAAATTACATCACAGCCTATAGCTAGATCCAAACTGCCTAATGCGATCTCAATATCCAATAACATGTGTTTCACATCCGGATTCTAGATTCCAAGGCCTTCTCTTATTCATAGTGTTTCAAAGCTCCAAGGAGCTTTAAGAGCCCAGGCAATGCTTACACTCTGAAGAGTGAATATTATAACAGAATAGTGCAAGTGTGGAATTACCAGCCCTCAGGCATCCAAGTTCAGAGGGAACACCAGGGTCCCTAAGCATGGCTTACCAAAGGGGGGTAGAACTTAAGAACTAGGAGTCAGTGCAAAGTGAGGGAGGAACCACAGCAGG
Source organism: Nicotiana glauca (assembly GCA_026770625.1). Lineage (NCBI taxonomy): Eukaryota > Viridiplantae > Streptophyta > Magnoliopsida > Solanales > Solanaceae > Nicotiana > Nicotiana glauca. The sequence continues at coordinate 34,925 of MU740330.1, forward strand.
ATGTGGTCATACCTATCCATGGTATAGACTGGCACACCCCTGACCCCTTGCATAGATTCAAACAAATAAGGGCAGGCTCTTAGAGAGTCAAACTCAGGTCTGAATGGTAATTAGGACACCACCGGACCCAAATTAGGGCTCAACACATAAAAGGGAGAGGGAATGGGAAAGCAATTGAGTAAAGACTCGGGGGAGTCTAATTCTGGATCACAAACAGCAATTCAAAGTGCTGCCATGATTCAGGACAATACTCACATACAAAGGGAATAGGGGGAAGGGATTAAAAGCATAACAGAGTGAAAACATAAAGAAAGAGGCATAGCATGCTTGAATGTAATCACATAATGCAGGAAAGCATAAGTAAACACACAGGGAAAGAAGTGTAGAAGAGGAGGAGTGAACACATAACAAAGAGGGTGCTATTTAACTAGGAAAACATACCAGTTGCAAGTTTTAGAATAGCATAATAGCAACATCAAACAAACAGCCAGGCAATCAACAGGAACAAACTCAAGGAACTTCAACAAGTACTTGGGAGTTCAAAGGAACTCCAGGTGATTCAGACAGCAGGAGAGAAAGAAGTAGAGTGCTCAGCAGTAGTAGAGAAAATAGAGAGAAGTAGTTGTAATAGAGAGTAGAGAGTAAAGAGTAGAGAGTTGTAGTGTATTGCAAAGGTGCAGAAAGAATTTGTGAGAATTGTGTTCGAGTGATTGTGTAAAGCTGTTTTGAAAATATTTGTGCGTGTGTCCGTCCGTAAAAACTCGTGTGTGTTGCGAGCTTTTATAGTGCAAAAACGAGTGGACAAGAAGGCAAGGAAATAAAATCTCAGTCAATCAACTAAAATCTCCCTTTGTCAAAGGGATTTGATTTCAAACGGGAGTGGTAATTAAGGAAGGGAAAACCTTTCAGAGTAACATAATTAAGGGCAAGTTCTCACAGAGTCTATTAAAGGTAGGAAACTATAGTACACGTTTTTTTGAAAGAATAAGGAAATAAAATAATCAAACAGTAAGAAATTTAAAACCTTGAATGAACTTAGTCAGGAAAATAGGGAAAAGGCTGAGTTGTAAATATCAGTAGCAAATCAATTAAGCCTTAGTAAAAGGGGATTGAAATCAATCACAAGCTAATAGAATCAATTCAGTAGAAAAACCCTCGTATATAAGCATGCTAACATCAAGCAAAGGAGAAGAGATCGGCATAAATAGTTTTTGAATCATAAGCAAAAAAAAAGCAGGTTTCCAATTTAGTCTATGAACTCAGCATGAGTTTGAGAGCCTAGGGTTTCTAGGGTAGAACCCTAGAACCAAAAGCTTGCAAGAATCACAGACACATGTAGCAATCAAAAGCAGTAGAGTGAAAGCTTGTAAAGAACAAGTTTTAGGAAAACTAAAACTCAAACCAGTTCACAGAAAAGATGCCATAGGAGTTTAGGAAACAGTGAAAGAAGCAAGTTCGATAACCCAAATAGATTCAGTAAAAGTAAACACTTTCAGTAGGCAAGATAGGCGTATAAACATGCTTGTAGAAAAATCAATAGAAGTAGTAATAGAATAAAGGCAGAGAGACATGCATATTAAGAATCAAACGAAAACCCCTCAAACATGGCATGAACACAGAGATTCACATAAAGAAAGAAGAAGAAAAAGAATCGTTTTAGGATTTTGAAAACCCTAATTTGAACAGACTAATTTTAAAAAGGGAAAATTCGGGAAAATCGTTAAAAAAGCCGAATCGAACATAGATCTGCTACAGATCTAAGAAGATAAGGAAAGAAAACCTCGAATCAAGCATTTTAGTGTTTCTCAGAAACCATAGAGACGGGAAGGCCTGGAATGGTCTGGTCTCTAAACGAATCTGAACCATGGCTAAGTTTTTCAAAGCTCGAACACACCGGAACGGAGCTAGAGAAGCAAGGGGAGCTCAGGTAGGCAGAGGACCTGAACAGGTCTGTTGAAGGTTGAACCTTGAAAGCTCGAACAATCATGGCTTGGGGTGAAAGGGGAGAGAATATAGGTCGTCCATGGCCTGAGAAGCCATAGACGCTAGTGTATTTTTGATCGGAGACGAAAGTGGGCTGCTAGGGTTTAGAGAGAGTTTGAGAGGAGAGGGGATTTAGGGAGGCTGATTTGGAGAAGTGATTAGGGTTAGGGGTAATTGGGGATTAAAAAAGGCAGGAATGGATGAGGGCCGTTGATCAAAATGATCAACGGCCATGATTAAAAGACGAAAACGGACGGGTTGGACAAATGGGTAAAGGTATTGGGTTACAATGTAATTGGCTCGCCTAATTGGGCTGAATTGAGGTTAAAAATTGGGATCAAATGTCGCTAAAATTGAAATGGAAATGGGCTAGCTTTTAAATAGTCATTTTTTTTCTTTTTAATTAATTGAAATAGTTAAAAATAATTTTAAAATAAATTGAAAACATAGAAATAATTAATAATACATAATCATTAATCTAAAAATATCTGGAATGATTTTATAATTATAAAATGCAGTTGATTATAAAATAGGCTATAATTACAATTTTGAACAATTTGGCTTAAAAATATCAAATAAATTTATAATAATATGCAAAAATCACCTTAATTATATTTGGTGAAAATATAAAGGTGAAAAATAAATGGTTCACAAAAAGGACAATTTGGTAATAATTATTGGGGTTTTATACTGTTAAAATAGACAATAAATTGATTCTAAAAATCTTTTAAATTAGAAAAAATACCAAAACTCTTGGGGATACTTATATATGCATATACATGCTATTTTGAAAGTATTTTGAGTATAAAAATACATATGAAAAAATTGAGTATCAACAGTGAAGATTTGGGCTGGGTCAAAAGCTGGATTGGGTTGGGGCTCTAGGCTGGATTTGGGAAATTTGGCCTGATTTTAACACTTGAATTAAGCTTTCCTTTATTTCTTTTAAAGCTTTTCCTTTTGCTTTTTATTTTCCTATCTTTAATTAATAAAAACCTAAATTAGTCTAAATTATAAAATTAGCAAATGACTGACCCCTAAATTAAAAGATGAAGACTACCAATCTAAAATTAAAGCTAAAATGCGAAAATGAACTATTTTGTGATTTTTATTTTAATAAAAAAATTAATTAAATTAATTAATCCTAAAAAGGTGGAAACAAAACCTAAATGCAATGCATGGTATTTTTGTATTTTTCATGATTTTAATAAAAATGAACATGGACAAAAAATACAAACAATTAATACAAATTCCTAAAAAAGCCTACAAAATTGAAAATAATTGAGAAAATTTTATTTCTTTAATTTGTAGTAGTATTTTATATAGGGCAAAAATCACGTGCTCACAGCTGCCACTCTTTGCTTGGAAACACGAAGAGTTTTTTGGGCAAAGATAAAGTGAGCGGATACGAGCGATTTTTGCCCGGTTGGACACTCCGAGGGAAGCATTTTTGTAAGATCTGACCAAACCTTGCTTCCAAGTTTACCTATATATCCTTGTCTATAAAGAAATCAGATCAGTATAGTTCGGAAAGTTTATATAGTTGGAACTACCGGGAAGCTGTGATTTCATTATTGCTGATGTCTCTACTGCTTGCTGAACTTCTTTTTACACCAGGACAAAATAAAAGAAGCTAGGCTAAACTATGCTTTATGAATTATAAGAATCCTTTCTACCATCTTCAAACTTGAGCTTGTTGTTTCTACAGTTCTGTTGTGTATCTTGAACTGTTGACCTGCAATATCGAGGCGAATTTTTGTTTTAGCTAATGTGAATTGAATTACGAAATGAGTTCCCTTGTTTTCCAGGTGGGTGCCTGATTTTCAAAACTCGAACAACATTCCCATGTTCTCTAGTTGGGCGCCTGATTGTCAAAACATGAACTGTATTCCCTTGTTTTCTAGGTGGGCGCCTGATTGCCAAAAACTTGAATCATATTCCCTTGTTCTCCAGGAGGGCGCCTGATTGCCAAAACTTGAATTGTATTCCCATGTTCTCCAGGCGGGCGCCTGATTGCCAAAAACTTGAATTGTATTCTCTTGTTCTCCAGGTTGGCTCCTGATTATCAAAACTTGAATTGTATTCCCTTGTTCTCCAGGTGGGCGCCCGATTGTTGAAAATTCAAAACGTATTCCCTTGTTCTCCAGGTGGGCGCCTGATTACAAAAGCTGGAATTGTATTCCCTTATTCTCCAGGTGGGCGCCTGATTGCCAAAACCTCTAAACTTACTCCCTTGTTCTCCAGGTGGGCGTTTGATTACCAAAACATGAATTTCATTCCCTTGTTCTCCTGGTGGACACCTGATTACAAAAACTTGAACTGTATTCCCTTGTTTTCCAAGTGGGCGCGTGATTGCCAAAAACTTGAATTGTATTCCTTTGTTCTCCAGGTGGGCACCTGAGTGCCAAACTTTAATTGTATTCCCTTGTTCTCCAGGTGGGCTCTTGATTGACAAAAAACTTGAATCATATTCCCTTGTTCTCAGGTGGGCGCTTAATTAAAAAACATGAACTGTATTCCTTTGTTCTCCAGGTGGGCGCCTGAATGCCAAACTTGAATTGTATTCCCTTGTTCTCCAGTGGGCTCTTGGTTGCCAAAAACTTGAATCGTATTCCCTTGTTCTCTAGGTGGGTGCCTGATTGCCAAAAACATAAATCGTATTCCCTTGTTCTCCAAGTGGGCGCATGATTAACAAAACTCAAATTGTATTCCCTTGTTCTCCTGGTGGGCACCTGATTACCAAAAATTTGAAATATATTCCCTTGTTCTCCAAGTGGGGCCCTGATTTCCAAAACTTGAATTGTATCCCTTGTTTCTCCAGGTGGGCGCCTAATTGCCAAAAACTCGAAACGTATTCCCTTGTTATCCAGGTGGGCGCCTGATTACCAAAACTTAAATTGTATTCCCTTGTTCTCCAGCTGGGTGCCTGATTGCCAAAACTTGAACGGTATTCCCTTGTTATTGAGGTAGGCGCCTGCCATTACAACAAAACAGACAAAACAAATGAAACTTTTCTGCTCCAGTTTGCTTCCTGGGCACATCTGTGAGTGTTAAGTGAATCATGTTGCCTAAAATATATCTAAGAATTAAAAATTTAAAACCCATTATCCATGAGGGCCCTGAAAACTTCACATTAAATCTCATTTTAAGAGTGACAACTTTAAGGATGAATTATTTTTCCTAAAGGTAGAGCTTATACTAAATCTTGTTACCTATGAATGTCTTCAATTTTAACTAAGTCCCATTGTCCAGGAAGGTCTTGAGAACATCAAATTAAATCCCATTATCCCGGCGGGTCCTGAAGATTTACAGTTGAACCTATCCGGTACATGCTTTCCTCACAGAGGGTTCCTTCGGAACAAACGAAATTTCCTGCCCCAGTTTCAATCAAAGAAAATTTTATCAGTTGAAAAATATGACGGTTAATTTGCGGCATTCTTGTTGAAGGAGGACTTTCCGTTTCCATGATTTTCTTTAACTGGCTTCTTTGAACTGGCCAAGAGTTGTTCGACTTTCTGACTGAATCTCGCCTACGGAACCCTGAATGACCTGTGACTTGCACTTAAACCGCTCTTTTACATTTCTGTCTTTCCAATTTGAACATCTGTATCTTCCATAAAATTCATAAACCACTCGACCATTGGAACTGTCACTAACACCTTATTTTTCCATTTTGCATCATGCTATTTCTTGTATGTTTTGGCCGCACTTCGCTTTGTGCAATTTGGGAGTTGGTAGTAAGCTTTGAAATCCTTTCCTACTTGCTTAAACAATGCTGACATTGAAAAATCCTTAATGAAATAAAACCAAAAGAAATGAAATGCAATGACTTCGACAGTTAGGAATAAAGAAGAAAAAAAGAACTTGAAACAAGTTGAGGGAGAAAAGGAAAGAGACTTATCTGGGTGAGGCAGCTGACACCAATGATCATGACATGCATTTCGGATTAATCAACCTATCTAGTTCAACCAATCACCTTTCAGCTTCCATACTTTATGTCCTAGGGTTTCCATAACTCGATCTATCTACAAAGGCAACAACCTTCTTTGGCTTGTGGCGCCCTGGAGGGTTTTCGCCAATAAACCTCTCTCATTTGTTCACCCCTAAACTCACCTCGCCTTATGGTGCCTGTGAAGGTTTTCACCAAGAAGACTGTCTCATTTTGATTTCTCTCATCTTTCCATCGCCCTACGGTGACCGCAAGGGTTTTTACCAATATGGCCCTCTCATTTGCTCATTTTCCCTATGCAGAATGGAGTGTTGCCCCTGGTGAATCGTACCTTTAATTCACTTGACTTGACACTCTCGAATATTGATCGAAAGGTATTTCTTTGGACTATAATGTAGGCTTTTGAATATGGTTAGAAAGAAAAGATATCATAAAGGCTTAAAACAACTTTAATAGGTTTAAAACTACAACTTTTAGAATAAGATCTTTTACAAAACCACAACTTCTACCCCAGTTTCTTTGCCTGGGGACTTTTGAATTTTTATTTTGATAGGCCTGAACCATAAGGCTGCCTACGGATACTTAAAAGGAATTAGGTGGAGCGTAGTTCATGATATAGGAGTTGCTTTGTTTTTGTTACTTTTTTATTTTTCGTTTTATTTCCTATATTACTTTTTCTTTTTTTTCTTTACTCTTTTCCATTCTTTTTTCTTTTTCTCTTTCTTTTATTATTTTACCTTTTGTGTTCGTGATTCTGGACTTGCTACTGATTCCAAAAGAGGGGTATGAAAGAAAATAAATAAGGCTCAAAGGGGTAGCAAAGGATAAAGTGTTTAGATAGCAGAATAAAATGCCTTCATCATTCCAATCTTCAAAACATGCCAAGTACAAACGACAATTAGACAAAACAAAGATATAATACATAATGTTTTTTGACTGCATCAGAATTGATAGACATATATACACATTTGCCTTCTATATCTGTTAAATACAAAGCAACATGAGAGAACACTCTCGTTACAATGAACTGCCCCTGCCAATTTGGGGCGAACTTGCCTTTTGCTTCAGCTTGATGTGGAAGGATGCGTTTCAATACTTGCTGAACCACTTCAAATTTCCAGGGACGCACCTTCTTGTTATATTCTCTTGCCATTCTTTTTTGATAAAGCTGGCCATAACACACTGCTTCTAGTCTTTTCTCGACAATCAAACTTAGTTACTCCAAACGGGTTTTGACCCACTCATCATCATCAATTTCGACTTTAGCAATAATCCGAAGGGATGGAATTTCAACTTCCACGTGTATCACTGTTTCTGTACCATAAACCAACAAATAAGGAGTTGCACCTACTGAAGTGCGAACAGTAGTGCGATAACCCAGCAAAGCAAAGGCAACTTTTCATGCCATTGCCTAGGACCTTGCACCATTTTCTGAAGTATCTTCTTCATGTTCTTGTTGGCTGCCTCAACTGCTCCAATTTCCGTGGGGCGGTATGGGGTGGAATTTTGATGAGTAATCTTAAATTGTTGACATACCTCTTTTATCAAAATGATTGTTAAGATTAGCACCATTATCCATTATGATCACCTTTGGGATTCAGAATCGATAAATGATATTTGAATGAACAAAATCGACCACTGCCTTCTTGGTCACAAATTTGAAAGTCTTTGCTTCAACCAACTTAGTGAAATAATCGATGGCTACCATAATGAACCTGCGCTCGTTTGATGCTGTGGGCTCAATCGGTCCAATGAAATCCATGCACCATGCAACAAAGGGCCACAACGGACATTGTAGGCAAATCAGAAGGCGGAGAACGGATCAAGTGTCCCTATACCTCGAATTGATAACACTTGCGCACAAAGCTAAGGCAATCTCATTCCATGATGAGTCAATAAGACCTTGCTCAAAAGTTTTCTTTGCCAGAACATACCCACTCATATGTGGCCCACAAACCCTGAAATGCAATTATGTCATGATAGTCATGGCTTGTTAAGCATCTATGTGTAAGGCCGTGAAAAATTTCGCTAAGTAACCTAGGATCACGTGGTGCCATGTAGGCTTATTATAATATTTTTATGTGCTATAAAAATGGTTTACATCAATTGGATTTGGTAAATATTTTTATAAGTCTTATGGTAAGTAATTTGAGGTCCAAGGAAAGGCCTAAGTCTAAGAAAAATTGGTAAAGTTCATAATAGGCTAAAATCCCAAATGAGCTTGCACTAGTCCATACTTTGAACGAGCATATATAAATATTTATAAGGTTTTATGTGATGAATAACCTATAAAATGATAGGTCTTTGAGTCTAGTTTCCAATGCTTTAAACCGTTTGTCATTTGGACATTCCTACGCAAAGTTATGATCAAATTACCAAAGACGGGAAAATGCAATCCCATGTCAAATCTGCGACCACAAAACCAGTCGCATTTCTGACTTTGCGGTCGCATTTCTGTCACAGACTGCGCCAGTGCAGCCCAGTTTTGGGCTCTAATTTCGCGGTGCATTATGTGGCCAGCATTCTCATAGGCTTTGGGGTTCATTTTGGGTTCATTTCTTACGATTTTAGAGAGAGATGAGAGCATATAGAGAGAGAAAGGAGAGGTCTAGTTTCATAATCATCCAAACTTGCATCAACCTTCAAGAATCAAAGAGCCCATTCATAAGTTCTTCATCCAAGAGATTCGAATTGCAAGAATTTTCGGAACGTTGTAGTAACTTAAGGAAAGCCTAGTTGAGGTATATATGGCTAACTTTGACCTTTGTAAAATCACCTTGTTTGGTGTACGAATATTTTGGTATGTGATATCTACGTGGATTATTTTTGAAACTAAATTCTTGTGATGGGTATATGTTTACTTATGCGGAATATTTGAGAATTCATGTGATTAATGTGCCTTGAACATTGTTGGTTAAGTCTTTCGATATGATAGTGCAAGTAAATGGCAACAAACCAAATACGTGTGTGTGAATGTGGTTGTGTGATAAGTGATGTGTAACAAATGATGGAAAGGAATCGTAATTGATGCAATTGAAGCAACTGTGTTAATATCATTTGTGCCTTGTCGTGTGCAATTATCGTTGTGACTTAAATTGTACATTGGGCTGTTGAATAAGATAGAAATGGCATTGATGGTTATGGAAATCCTTTGTGAATTGTCCAGCTATTCCTTGAGAATTGTTGTTGTTTTCCTTCAGATTTTTTGTTGTTGTTCTTGGGAATTGTTGTTGTTGTCTTTGTGAATTATTGTTGCTGTTGTGTTGCTTGTGAATTGTGATTGTTCAGTGGGATCGGGTTGCGTGCCGCAACACGAAGTAATAAGGTGTGGGTTGTGGTGGTAAGGGTGGGCGAGGTAATAAGGGTGGATGAGGTAATAAAGGTGGAAATTGATCGAAATCACTATTAAAATGAAAATATGAGAAAGTTGTGAAATCATTGATGTGAAAATGTTGAAAGGGGAAATGGAGAGATTGTAAACTTGTTTGGCTTGATTGTTTCCTTTCATGTGTATTTGATTGTTGATTCCACTACTACTTGTTACTTGTGTATGGTTTGAGTTTACTTAGGGCAAAGTTTGTTCATACATACCAGTACAATTCAAATGTACTGATGTGCCTTTTGCCGGGGGCGCTACATTCGTGTTATGATTGTAGGTATATCCAAAGCAGGTACTCCAGTCCACCGACCGTAGCTCCCCTTCACTTTCCTTCAGCTGTATTGGTGAGCCCGTTTTCCTCTCGGGGCCCTGTGTGGCTCATGCCGCTTTCTTTTTATTCTGGAGTCATGTTTGGTATTTGTGTAAGGTATAGACGGAGCCTTGTTACCGGCAAGTATTGTATTATCCTTTGTATCCTTAGAGGCTCCGTAGACAGTAAATGTGGGTTACAAACTTATGTAAATATGTATATTGTATGTTGGGCGATGTAAGTTGTAAACCTCATTAAGTAACCATGTATGTTATGTATGTTTTGTAAAAAGGTGTTTTAATTATAAATGGCTAATTCCTTGATTAATGAGAAATGAAAATATGGGGTAACACGTGGGATAAGAAAGGCACCCAGGTCCGCTTGACTGGGGCTACCCGGTCGGGCGCCGGTCATGCCACTCGATTTGGGGCATGACAAACTTGGTATCAGAGCCTAAGGTTTTAAAGTGTCCTATGATGTCTTGGAGCTATGTATAGTAGAGTCCTTCTTATCAGTGTGTTGTCGACCACATCTATAAGTTGGAGACTATTCGGACATTTAAGAATTTCACCCTTCTTTGATACGCCAATCGTGCGATAGAGCTCAAGTTAGGGAGCTGATTTCCTCTCTAAGTCTTATTCTCAATATTGGTAACCTTGATACCATAATCCATGAATTTGAAGCATGTAAGGAGGGATTGATCCCACCATTGAATCCGAGTGGATTGCCCAAGGACTTGTTAGGAGAATGTATTGAGCTATGGATGGATTGGTAAAGCATATCGCTAAGAGTGAAGTGTCCTTGTCCCTATTGATGTCTCTGCACCATCAGATCATGTAGTATATCAGTATGTTATCTGTGTACGTTAGGGATGTGGAGTCGAGGAGTATCGATTAAGCTATTTCCCTACCAACCTAAAGTCATTAAGTGAGTCAAAACAGAATTTCTACTCATTGTATATGTACCTCCATATTGAAGAATTCTCATAAACATGGTCTTAATAAGGTGTGAATAACAAAACATTGCGTGTATCGACTCTTTGAATGAGACGCACTATTCGTGAATCTACTCTATTATAAATTCTCCTATTTACATTCTTGTGGAATTAAGTTTTATAATTACGGCTTAAATTGAGTTATGACTGTAGGGTTGATACTTCCCACTTGCTTTTCCTAAATTCTCACCAAGGGACTATATCCGATGAATTTCGTACAGAATCTTGGACAAAATCTACTCGCTCGTGCCTATATATTCACCTTCGTAAAATTTACCTATGTGGTGTCAAGCTCCACACAAAGCATCCCAGAGTTGCGATCCTTCTCGAGTCACTCTTTTACTCAGTTGTGTATATGGCTTATATGGTTTGAACAGTCAATCTACTCTCTTGCGAATATCATTATGAAAGCTTCTCACTGCCTAGTAACATAAGAGTATACCTTAACACCTATCACATGAGTGCATGTAAATCGAAATGGTCACCGTGTGCATAAAGTCTCTCCAAAAATTGGGATCCTCACATCCCCGTCATCGGAAATATTGTGTTTCCATAACTTTCGTGTCCACTTGGGATATCCCGCTGTAGGTAACTCACTTTGTTCTAGTATTATGGTTGCTCGTGGAATGGTCGTGTATTGCAGTTGGGAGTTAATATAGCAGAAGCATGTCCAGCTTATAACATATGTTTATTTTCTCTTTACACCTCTATAACATGTGTTCATTGTGTTCTTTAGTTAGTGAATACATTGTGCCAGTTTCCCCACACTTGTTCAATAACCATGAGAGAACATATCCTTCCATGAGTCATGGTAACACTTCCTTTCTCGTAAGGACCCGTACAAGGCTCTCTGTCAAGACCAAGCACACCTTTGGGGGTTGTTATAGCACGACGCCCGTTTCTCATATTCTTTTGTATTTCATTAGCATCTGGGTAGTTATCAAGTTAAAATCCATGAAGAACTCATTATGAACATTTACAAACCCTCCATGATTATTTTATACTATCTCATTGGGTTCTCATATCACTTCAAGTTCATCAAGGGTCGACAACATGCCATAATTACTGAAATTGAATGATCTTTTTCCAATAATGGATTATCTACACTTGTGCTAGTCCAACGATCTACTTATCAATCTAACTCTCGCCTTTAGGTTTTGGGTTGACCAAGGAGAAATACGCCTAGTAACACACTCATATATCAAAGCCTTTCTCTCAGTCAAGTCTTATATCATCTCCTAATGTGGTTCGCAATAGCCGATTGTGTAGAAGTATGTTGTAGTGCTTCATTATGAAGTAGAGTTGCTAAACATAATTGGATTATTTTGAATTCTAGAGCTATACATCACGTGACTTCATACAGAGATCTTCTTTCAAAAATGTAGCTTCTCGTAATCGCTTTATATTACCACCCTTCCTAGTGGATACAATGTAAAGGTAACTTCTATAAGGCTCTTTCACTTTCTTTTCATTTGTCTTGAATGGTGTGTTGTTTACCCGTAATCTTCAATGCGATATTATCTCAATGTCTTGACTAGTCACCCAACGGTACGATCCAATTAAATTCACCTCATTTTTATACTCTACAAGTACCATTTTCTAAAAGGGCACTGAAAGTGGGTAAATCCCCATTTACTATGGACTTCTAATATCTTCAACTTAGTTTAAACTTGTTGGTTCCAAATGGTGCTCATTAGTTTTGCTACACTACTATCTATTTCATCTGATAACTCTCATTGTAAAATTCATTTACGTTTCATGGCATCAAAGAGGAAGTCTTGTAGCATTAAGTAAGGGGACATATTCCTTTTGTTAAAATAAATAAATATTGCTGGTATTATTTGTAGATGTTCTTCTAACAACCATTTACCTGCTCTGCTTATCCATGTGACTAGATAACCCATGTTACTTCTCCTCGATAAATGCATTAAGACGTCTCATTCTTTCGAACTTATCCATTTGAGCACTTTGATGTCTTGTTTTATACCAACTCGTAATGGTTTTAAGTCGTTTCTCATCATTGTTAATTATTTTCTAGGACCACTAGGTCATATCTATTGGGTTTCAAAAAGTAATGATTTTTCCTTAAGGCTCATGATTTATTTGCCGATTTCAAACAAAAGTGTATGTCCTTTTCAAAGGTCTTAAATGGGTCGAATTGAATTGGTTACGTGGCCTCCTTCTCACTCGACTTCTAGAATAATTGACTATATCATTTTTATGTTAGGGGAGTTTTTCTACCCTTGGTATTCCATCTCTGTGGGTGGATATGAGTGTCATTTTTCTTTCTCCCCGGAGAATCATGTTAACCATTAGAACGCCTCTAACCAATACATGATTTCATCCTAATATTTAGATGTCCGAGCTATGAGGTTTTACTCGTGAAATGGGTGAGATTAGATGCCTTCAGAATTTTTGCACATATCATGAGCATATTGATTTGAAAGACAAGTGTCTATATCTTTAGTTCTCTCATATATGATCAACTATCAGGAAGGGTTAAGCTGTCTGAAATGTGGTAATCTCATAATTGTTCAACTTCTTTTCATCCTAATGGGCATACGACATAGATTCCTTGTGTCAGCTAACTTTAGGAGTGTAGTTCCACTTTATGTATTTTGAATCCCATATCACATTCAAGGTACCAGAGCATGAATTGATTTTCCATTCACTCTAAGAAACAACTGGGTCATGTACTTGAATATTCCTCCTTAATGATTCCTACTGCCAATGTACTACTTACCCTTATGCCTCATTTGTGTAATAATTGACATCGTCACAGTAATTAACCATGTCATCATTGTTAGTTGTAACTTTCGTGTCCCTTAGCATATAACGTTAGAAAGTACTCTACTCAGCGCATTAATGGATTCTTGAATAACTCCAGCCTGATCTTGGACTCTGTTGTTCCTCATTGTATTAAATCCCTTGGGTATTGTAAGTTCAGACAAGTCAAAGACGAAGCTTTACAGTGTGATCATATATATGTTTGATAGGTAATTTTATGGTCAGTTTATGATAGCACATCTTAAAGAAATTGTTGGAGGTCATCAAGGGTTTAGTGTGAGTGTTCCCCTAGAGATTTAGAGTTTGGAGGGCGAGTAGGCTATTCTCGGTATTTTTACCCTAAATATGTTGTGTGAGTTGATAATAAAGGTTGTATAAGTGTATTCCACATTAGGCCGCAGTAGGAGTATGAAGTGTCCCCATAGTTGTTCGCCATATATTTTGTGGATTCACATGTCTATGTCTAAGAAAGTAGGTGGAGATCAATTGTGTATCATTCCGGTGGAAATAATTGAAGGTGAAGTTAGTGGATAGTTAGCTTATATGAGATATCTACTTGTTATCCTTGTTAAGTAATTTTAGGGGTCAAAATTGCTCCCGTGAATGTGTTCTAGTAAAGTCTGTAGATATAAGAGGCCATTGAAGGCCGAGAGTGTTGTGGAAATAAAATATTTTCTCTTGATTGCATAGCAGTTGATTTTGATTTGAAAGGTACCTTCTAGGTGATATGATTTAAAAATGTGCAGTCCATGCTCAAGTATCATCGTGATAAAGTAGTATTTGTAATGCTAAGGTTCTTGTCGTTGATATATAAATATTGAAGTGCTTTATCGAGTTGAGGAAGCCACATGGGAAGCGGAAGATGAAATGAAAGAAAAATATCCCCATTTGTTTGAACAAGTCTAGCAGTGATCGTGCGAACTCTTATCTCTAAGCAAACTAATGTTGTGTTCCATTTGGTGCAAAGACACCTCATATCTCCCCTAAATGCTTTACTATTGTAACTCCTCAAGTTGGGCGAGAATTGTATGTGTTGTGATTATTTGGGACATGTGCAAACCCTTTTTGGTAAACGAAAGTTTTGTAAGAACTCTTGTGATAAGTGAATGATTAATGGTAGTATAGATTGGTAATCATTAATTGAAATGTGTATAGTGTATTGGTTGACCAAACTAAGTGCAAAAATGTGTCAAGTGATTGAATATGTGCAAGTGTTGAGGAAATGAATTGTATACCAGTTTTAGGGATAATAGGAGTTGTGTAATGGTACTTGGAAATATGTTTCGGGGTCTCTCTAATAGGTAGATATGTCCAAATTACAAAGGAAACTCAGGCGAAATTTTATAAAAATAGGGGAGTTAATGAAAATTTTGGGAGCTTGCATATCATGTTAAGCAAAATTTGGGAGTTAGGCGAAATTTTTTTTTCTTTTCCAAAACCAAATGATTTTCAAAATCCTCATTCGAGGACGAATGATACTAAGGGGGGGAGAATGTACGGCACCGTAAAATTTTGCTAAGTAACCTAGGATATCGTGGTGCCACGTAGGCTTATTATAATATTTTTATGTGATATTAACATGGTGTAAATACATTGGATTTTGTATATATTTTTATAAGTCTTATGGTAAGTAATTTGGGGCCCAAGGAAAGGCCTAAGTCTAAGAAAAATTGGAAAAGTTCATAATAGGCTAAAATTCCAAATGAGCTTGCACTAGTCCATACTTTGAACGAGCATATCTAAATATGTCTAAGATTTTATGTGATTAATAAACTATCAAATGAGAGGTCTTCGAGTCTAGTTTCCAACGCTTTAAACCGTTCGTCATTTGGACATTCCTACGCAAAGTTATGATCAAATTACCAAAGATTGGAAAATGCGATCTCATGTCAAATCTGCGACCGCAAAACCAGTCGCATTTCTGACTTTGCAGTCGCATTTCTATCGCAAATTGGGCCAGTGTAGCCCAGTTTTGGGCACCGATTTTATGGTGCATTACGCGGTCAGCATTCTCATTTAGCGGTCTGTTCTGCTATAGCAGACCCGATATCGGAGGGTTAATTTTCTAATTTTTATAATCTGACCTCATTTTAATATATAGGCTTTGGGGTTCATTTTGGGGTCATTTCTTACTGATTTTAGAGACAGATGAGTGCATATAGAGAGAGAAAGGAGAGTTCTAGCTTCATAATCATCCAAATCTTGCATCAACCTTGAAGAATCAAAGAGTCCATTCATAAGTTCTTAACCCAAGAGATTGGAATTGCTAGAATTTCCAGAACGTTGTAGTAACTTAAGGAAAGCCTAATCGAGGTATGTATGGGTAACTTTGACCTTTGTAAAATTACCTTGTTTGGTGTACGAATATTTGGTATGTGATATCTACGTGGATTATTTGTGAAACTAAATTCTTGTGATTGGTATGTGTTTACTTATGCGGAATATTTGTGAACTCATGTAATTAATGTGCCTTGAACGTTGTTGGTTAAATCTTCCGATATAATAGTGCAAGTAAATGGCAACAACCAAATGTGTGTGTGTGAATGTGGTTGTGTGGTAAGAGCTGTGTAACAAATGATGGAAAGGAATCGTAATTGATGCAATTGAAGCAACTGTGGTAATATCATATGTGGCTCATCGTGGGCAATTATCGTTGTGACTTAAATTGTACATTGGGCTATTGAATAAGATGGAAATGGCATTGATGGTTATGGGAATCCTTTGTGAATTGTGCTGATATTCCTTGATAATTGTTGTTGTTGTCTTTGAGATTTGTTGTTGTTATTCTTGAGAATTGTTGTTGTTGTCCTTGTGAATTGTTGTTGTTGTTGTGTTGCTTGTGAATTATGATTGTTCATTGGGATCGGGTTGTGCACCGCAATACAAAATAATAAGATGTGGGTTGTGGTTATAAGGGTGGCCGAGGTAATAAGGGTTGAAGGTGATCGAAATCACTATTGAAATAAAAATATGAGAAAGTTGTGAAATCATTGATGTGAAAATGTTGAAAGGGGAAGTGGAGAGATTATAAACTGGCTTGGCTTGATTGTTTCCATTCATGTGTATTTGATAGTTGATTCCATTACTACTTGTTACTTGTGTATGGTTTGAGTTTACTTAGGGCAAAGTTTGTTCATACATACCAGTACAATGCAAATGTATTGACGTCCCTTTTGCCGGGGGCGCTACATTCGTGTTATGATTGTAGGTGGATCCATAGCAGGTACTCCAGTCCACCGACCGCAGCTCCCCTTCACTTTCCGTCAGCTGTATTGGTGAGCCCTTTTTCCTCTCAGGGCCCTGCGTGGCTCATGTCGCTTTCTTTTTATTCCGGAGTCATGTTTTGGTATTTGTGTAAGGTATAGTCGAAGCCTTGTTAGCGGAAAGTATTGTATTATTCTTTGTATCCTTAGAGGCTCCGTAGACAGTAAATGTGGGTTACGAACTTATGTAAATATGTATTTTTTATGTTTGGCGATGTACGTTGTAAACCTTATTATGTAACCATATATGTTTTGTATGTTTTGTTAAAAGGTGTTTTAATTATAAATGGCTAATTCCTTGATTAATGAGCAATGAAAATACGGGGTAACACGTGGGATAGGAAAGGCACCCAGGTCCGCTTGACTGGGGCTACCCGGTCGGGCTCCGGTCATGTCCCTCGGTTTGGGGCGTGACACTATGCACCTCAGTAGCCCAAGATCTGGAGTTCTTTTTTACAAGACTCCCTCGCTCAAGAAAAATCCGCTGGCCAACTGTCGAATTGTTCTCGTTTGATCACATGTGGCTTGTACCGGATGTACCCCCATCTTGATGTATTCCCTAATATCATGGAACCATGGTTCACCATCAAGTTCTTCCTCAACCACATTATAATATGCATGCTGATCACGAACTTGAATATGCAGAGGGTCAACATAAACTTTATCCGGATGGTGCAAAATTGATGCCAAGGTAGAAAAAGCATCGGCAACCTCATTATGGATCCTTGGGATATGCCTGAATTCTATTGATCGAAAACGTTGACAAAGATCATGCAAACACTATTGATAAGGTACGAGCTTCAAATCTCGTGTCTTTCATTGATAAGGTATGAGTCTACCAAAACCAAGACTTCCTGGACTCCCATATCTACAGCTAACCTAAATCCTAGAATGCATGCCCCATACTCAGCCATGTTGTTGGTACAATAGAAACGAAGTTGGGCTATAACAAGGTAGTGATGCCCTGTTTCAGAAATGAGCACAGCCCTTATTCTGACACCTTTCATGTTAGCGGCTCCATCAAAGTATAGTCTCTAACCTGGGTTTTCAACCTGCTCCAACTCGTCAATACGCATCACTTTTTCATTAGGAAAATGAGTTCTCAATGGTTCGTATTCTTCATCGACCGGGTTCTCATCCAAATGATCTTCCAATGCTTGGGCTTTCATCGCGGTCCGAGTCACATAGATTATATCAAGTTCGGTGAGCAAAATATGATATTTTGCAAGTCTTCATGTGGGCATAGGCTTCTGAAAGATATACTTTAGAGGTTCCAAGCGAGAAATGAGGTAAGTAGTGTAGGACGATAGATAGTGTTTCAACTTTTGTGCCACCCAAATCAGGCGCAACTTGTCCTTTCAAGGGGAGTGTACTTAACCTTATATGATGTGAACTTCTTGCTGAGATAATAAATGGCTTGCTCCTTCCTACCAGTGATGTCATGTTGACCAAACACAGAACCAAAAGAATTGTCCAAGACTATCAAATAAAGGATTAAGGGGCTCTCAGGTTCCAGCGGGACTAAAACAGGTTGATTAGACAAGTACCCTTTGATCTTATTAAATGCCTCGTGACACCCATCAGTCTATTTGGCCGCAACATCCTTTTTCAGCAATTAACAATAGGCTCACAGGTTGTCGTTAGCTGAGCGATAAACCTACTGATGTTGTTCAATCGCCCGAGCAGATTCATCAATGTGAGCACGTGATTTTTTCCCTATATATGAATTATTCCCAAAAATTCAAATAAAATAATTTTTTCCATTATTTGCAATTTTGTGGATTTTTCTGACCTTTTGTTAATTGTTTGCATTTTATTTGTGCATTTTTATTCATATGAAAATATAAAATATGCTTGACATTTGTATTTAGGATCTGATTTCATATTTTAGGATCAATTAGTGTTTAAGTGGTTTTAGAACAAAATATGAAGAAAATAACAAAAATAGTCTACTTTTGCATCTTTAATTGTTAATTGTTAAATTTTTCACGAAATAAATTTTAAATAATTTTAGGATTTAATTAGCTTAACTTTGAAAATATATTAGGTCTTTACTTTATTTTTTTGCATTTTTATAAAATCAGAAAAATACAAAAGTATCAAAATGAAAACAAAAATAAATAAAAGAGAAGGAGAAAGCAATTCAAATAGCTGTTTTTAATAATAAACCAAAATTGGGCCAAATGGATTAACCCGGAACAAAATCGCCCAGTCCAGGCCCAAACGCCAGGCCACCCGGCCTGCCCTTTTAATAGGCAAAACGACGCCGTTTGGCGTCGATTAGATCTGAGTCGTTCATCACCCTTCATTCAGTGGCCCACGTTTAATCCAAGAATCAAATAAAACTGTCCAAATATCCATCAAACCCTAAAAAACATCTGCAGCCTCCTCGTACCATTGCCCATCTCCAGCCACAGGCGTAACGCCTCCTTCCCCACCACGCCTCCGCCACTCCTCCGCCCTAACTCCGCCGCCGGAAATCGCCCACGGCAGCAGAGAACCTCCAAACTTCGCCAAAAATACACCCCTAAATACCCTCCCTCTCCCCTTTCCGAATCCGTGGTTGGTTTGCCTCAAATGCTGGTCGATTTTCTCGAATCTTAATTAGAAGATTCCGGCCAAAAAACTAACTCACCCAAATCCAGCCAGCTTGACACCCTAGCACCCTCTCCCTCTCCCTCTCCTCTTTCCCCTTCCGACCTCAGTTTCTCTCAAATCGCACTGGAGTTCCTCGAATCCGCAAAACCCTAGCGCCGCCACAAGTTCCTCCGATGGCGGCGCCACCCCAAATCACTTCAAACTCATATCCTATACTCTCTTCACCTTCCCCAACCTAAATCCCAAACCGCTTCTCTTCAGATCCAACCGCAAATTCACAAATATTAAATCTAGGGTCTGATGTCAGTGTTGTTTGAATTTCCAGGGTCATCCATGGTTTGAGTGGTTTTTAAATCAACTTATGTGTTTGTTCTTGGCAAGAACAAACACATACCGTTATTTGCAAACCAAGTTTGAGTTCAGGCGAGTGTGAACCTCAAAATCAGTAAGATTTTCTTTTATTTCTTTGTTATTGATTCTGTCTCTTTTAATTTTGTTTTGTTGTGATTAATTAGTAAAATCTTTCTTATATCTTTTTTATTATTATTATCATCTATAGTTTTTCCCTTGGCATGCATTAATTTTCTGATTTTGTTCGTCTTATCTCAATATTTTATGTCTTTTTAGGATTGATTTAAGTTTTGATTGGTTTTCGTCAGTGTTGATTTGATTGCAACCTATAATTCCTGTTCTAATTACTTGGTTCGAGTAGTTAACACTTTTTCCCATTTTTTCATTTGATTAACTTCTTCTTCTTATACTAGTGCTATTTTAATTTGCAATCCAAAACTCAGTAGTTAGTGTTAAGATTTGTGTTGGAATTTGTTAAGATTAATTTTTAGAATTATCAGATTAACCACAGTTAGTTAGGTGGCCTAGGACAATTAACCTAAGTTGATAATTTTAGGAACAAGTCAAGGGTACTGCAGGTATTTTCACGTAAGGAATATTGTGGTAATAGGGAATAGAACTCCCTAGAAGCTTCTAGGTGGGGGTCTAAATGGAATTTTAGAGAAGTCAGTAGTGTAACTTGAGGAACAAGTCAGGAAATGAAGAATTAAGTAAGCAAAACTGAAAATAAAAGAGGGGGCAAGGAGGTAAAAAAGAAATATGAAGGCTGCCCTAAGCCTTGCCTATAAAAAGGCATAACATTGCCTTATTGAACAAGTTTGGAAGCCCCAAAATTCCCCCCAAAAAACTCTTTCTGATTCTCAGATCTAAACTTGAAATTCTAACATTCAAAATCCAAAAACAAAAAAAAAAAAAAAAAAAAAAAAAAAAAATCAAAAACAATTCACTATTCCATTGCCTTCTTTAGGTGATTTTCAAATTCATAGCCATATAGAGTAGTTTAGGGATTTATTCATGTCATTATTGGACATTCCTAGTTGCTAAAGGTGTGCCAGATTATTTGATTTCAATTTTGAGTTTATTTGAATGTGTTCGAGTTGTTGCTGGTTATTTCTGGTGGTTTAAAGCGATCAATGGCTTTTCTAAGTTCGATTGTGAATAACTTGATGTGTCCTGGTGATCTGTTGCTGTTTGTTCATCTCTAAAGCATTCCTATTTACTGTGTTATCGTGTCGTGGATGAAACTCTGTTTGGCTGCTGCTCTCTTATTGCTACTGACTCCTATATTTCTTCTGTGTGATTTAATACCCAGGTACACATTTCAATTCTCACTGGTGTAGTTTTGAATTGAGGAATACATGATGAAGTGCCATTTGAATTGCTGTTTGAAGTCTCCTGTTAAATTTACTTTGTTCCTGCCCAGTTCTAATGCACAAGATAGTTTGCTACTCGAGGTTTTGAGTCATTTGTATAATTAGACTATTAGACTGTTATTTGATTGACTATGGATGCCTAAGTTTAGCATGTTGATTAAATGAAGTTAGTTTTCACATTAGTTGTTAGATGCAATAGGAGTTAGGTGTTCTATTTGTTTCCATTTACACATGCTCATAGAACTATTGGACTGTTAAATTAGAGAATATTCAGCCATATCATAGTTCAGTTTCGATTTGTGTAAGTGTGACTTTGAAATCAGAAGACGGCTGGAATAATGTGAGCTTTGAGTTAATTTGGGATTGACTACGAAACTGGTTCATAATCAGTGATAATTGGTAAATCGTTCATCAAATATCACGACAGTTTAAGACTGGATCTGACTAATAGGTAACTCATTTGTAGTTTGAATTGATAATCATCACCAGGTTGTTTTGTATAATTTAGTTAACCCATTAGAAATAATCTCTGTTCAATTGTGTATGAATGTGAATTGTTGAATCCCTGTTTATGAACGTGAATTGGTAATTGTTGAGTCATTAATTGTTTATGAAGACCACCATTAATTGAGATTACGTTTATGCTTAAAAAGGGCCATTGGATTCTCTATCTTCGTTTCATTGTCAACATTGACTAAAGTTTGGCTAACCTTAATTGGACTGAAAATGTTTAGGCTTAATGCTGGCCGGTGGAAAATGTCCAGGCCCATGACCCCTTTTTAATTTGATTAATGTGAGGCCCGAGTAGTATAAGTTGAGGCCTGGGCCCAAGGGCAACATCTGAAGCCCAAAACTGGGCAAGTTCAAAATCAGAGCAAGTTGTGTTCACTTGCTGCCCAGGCTAATTTCAAAGCCCAAAATTACTGAAACTCTACATCATGTGAAAAAAACGTTGATTTTTAGAGAATAAAAGATACAAAAGTATAGATTGCTTTAGGTTTGCCTTTTACTAATAAAACGAGATAAGCCTCGCTAAACAAAACAGACAAATTGCAGGGCCCTCGATAAATGTGTATACTAAAAATACCTAGACTTCGAGATGGGCCGTTTAGCGAATTTCACGGCCTTCCCCAAAGATAATAACGCGATAGTCCCTTTAGGCACGCACTTTAAATAATTTTACCTTCCTAAATACGGGTGCACATTTATGTGACCCAAATCCAAATCTCAACGAAGTCGAAATGTGTCAAAAACCGTGGGTGCATTTATGTGACATGGTTCGAGACGTGTTTTCATGACGTTGCAATTCTCTAAAAAATAATAATAATAAAGCGGTTCAAAGTTAAAAACACATAGGTCAAAACATGTATTAAAATCAAACACATAAGCCAAATATGACAGTTGAGCGACCATGCAAGAACCACGGAACCCGGGAATGCCTAACACCTTCTCCCAGGTTAACAGAATTCCTTACTCTGATTTCTGGATCGCAGACTGTTAAATAGAGTCAATAATTTCCTCGATTTGGGATTCAACTGATGACTTGGGACACCATTAATCTCCCAAGTAGTGACTCTGAATCTTAATCAACAAATCCTGTTTCGATTGTCCTTTAAGGGGAAAAACTCCTTTGCACCCTCGCGGGTGTAGCGAAAAAGGAGGTATGACAGTTCTGGCGACTCCGCTGGGGACACAAACCTAGAAATTCGGTTCAGGGTTTAAGAATTCGAGCTTAGAATAAATGTTATGTTTGGCTTTATCTGATTTTCCTACACGTGTCATGCTAAATGTGCTAAATGCTTTACCGCTTTGATATTATCTGAACTGTATATAAACCGCGCCGAAACCGTTCTCTTCTCACGTCCGAGGATGTGTTTACTAGTTGAGACTCCCTATTCTGTTAGTGTCATACCGTGAAATAAGAAAGAGGCCGGACAAGTTACTAAGCCGGATGGCCTTTTGGTTCCCGGTACGTAGCCCCTCCTCGACTCGAGTTGTCCGCTCGGGTACATAGTCTAGAACACATACCTAGGTTTTGAACCTAGAATAACTTGACTTCATGCCAGATCCTTAGTAGGAGCGCTTATTCGTATCACGTGCATAGGGGACTCAACACAGGGGTTGGGTCAGTCTAGGAAACGTAAATGGACATGAAAAAGACCACCCCGATGCATCTTACGTGTTGCATATACATTTATTTGTCTCGGACTCGCATGCTAACTGGCGTGAATATTTGGAAAAATTAAAAAAAAGAAGAGAAATAGCAGTATAGAGAGTTAATTACATGTCTTAGAAAGACGACCAATGTCAAACTAGAGTCGACACTCTGTCGAATTTTTGAGGAAAATAAAAAAAAGAAAAGGGAAAAGGAAAATTTGTTCTTACAAAAAGAATGGTTTGTTTATTTGTCAATAAAAAGAAAAAGAAAACAAAAGAGTTTTATTTTCAAATAGCTTGTTGAAAAGAAAATATAAAAAGTGTTCTACTTTTCGAAATAGTGTATTTGTCAAAAAGAGTCTTGTTTTCGAAAATAATTAGTTTATTTGCCCGAACTACGCTGGTTTGATTCTCACCGGATGTGAGATACGTAGGCAACCCTCTTCGGGTCCAACCATCCCTTTTCAAAATAGCCAAATAATGTCAAAATTTTAAATTGTTGCCAAAATAAGTCAGGTGATGCCATTCTTGCTAAAAATAAGCCGATTGTCCCTAAAAGGGCGCTGGAAGGCTGTTTTTGCAAGAACAGCCATCCTGAGTCATTTTTGAATGGTTAGCGGGCACAACCTTAAAATCTTCACCCGAAGATTTAACCATTTTTTTTATTTTGATTTAAAATTTTAATGAAAATAATGGTGCCATTTTTCCTTTTGGTCAAAATAAGTGAATAAATCACCTTAATAAATGTGCAGGATGAGCACGATTCAAAACGAACCTTTCTCAATCATAAATAAAATCCCTTTGGAGTTGTGTCTATGGTGGAACAATCTGGGCAAAGAAGGACAGAGCGAGGTCAACAAATATTTGAAAGGGATTGCTGTTTTATTGGAGATTGTGCCTCGGGGAGACATCATCAGAGCTTTGGTCACATGTTGGGACCCGACACACAATGTGTTCTATTTCTCGGACTTTGAGCTCACTCCGACCCTATAGGAAATAGCTGGGTACATCGAAAGTGTCGAGGTTCCTTTAAGGCACAAGTACTTGGTTGCCCCGAGAACTGTAGCTATACACAGATTCTAAAGATAATCAAGATGGTTCACAACACAGATTTCGTGAATGGCTTTTGCACCCCACACTTCATATACCATAGATATGGCCACATCGGGGTGTTCAACAGCCCGGAAAGCAAGATATGCAGGAAAGGAAACCACCAAAAATGGGAGGAACATAGACGTGTCGCTTTCATGGTGGTCTTTTTGGGGCTTTTGGTCTTCCCAAGGAAGGACGGTAACATTGACATAAAAATCGTGGGGGTCGTTAGCACTTTAATGACTCAAGCCAAAAGCACTCTTGCACCTATGATATTAGCTGAAATCTTCCGTGCCCTTACAGCCTGCAAAGCCGGAGGAGACTTCTTCAAGGGGTGCGATCTACTGTTGCAAATGTGGATTACCGAACACCTGTGCTATCGTCCTCAGTTCCTGAGTTATGGGTCTACCGAGGAAAACTGTATAGAGGAGTTTTATACGAGGATTAAGGGGGTCAACTTGCATGAAGGATTCACGGGCTGGACAACATACTTTCGATCCCTCACTGCCAGTCAAATAGAGTGGGCTTTTGGATAGTTTCCTGTTGATGAAATCATATATATGCCAGCAGCAAAGCCGCATTTCCTCTTGATGGGTATTAGGAGTATTCAGCCATACGCCCCATACCGGGTTTGAAGGCGACTCGGGAGATGCCAGATAGTTCCAAAGGACGACGACCTTAGTATGCAAGTGGTTGAGATTGGACCCGATGGCCAGTTTCCAAAAGCAAAGGTTCGCCAGGTCTGGAGCGAATGTCAATATTTGGCGGCGAATACCTGTGTTCGATATCGAGCTAAAGGAGAAGTGTCACCTGATTATCATGCTTAGTATAGAAGGGAAGTTGCTTTTGGGAGGCCAGCCAACAGGTCTCACCTTCAGGACTTTGCTAAATCATCGCAAGAACAGTGGGCTTGGTTAGCCAAAGAAATTGAGTACAGGGAAAAAATAGGAGATTTGGAAAAGAAGGTCCAAGACCTTAAGTTTGAAAATAGCGTGCAAGCTGTGGCTGACGAGAGTGAGAAAAAGAAATTGGTCAAGGAGAATGAAGCCTTATGAGCCCAAATCCAAAAGATGAAAATAGCGGCTAAAAGTCATGTCAGGAGTGCCAGAGATGCAAAGCTTATAGAAAACCTAAGGCAAAAAGTGAATGACTACTGTTTTGACCTCAATAAAGCGGAAAGAGAATTAACTGGGGTTCAAGAGCAATTGGCTAAAAATGCGGAAGAACGAGCCCGCATGGTTAAGCAATTGAGAAAAAAATATGATAATGCGGTCACAGGATTAAAGAAAAGGTCATCGCCCCAGAAAACAGAATGATCCAACAGGCAAAAGAATTCAAGGTTGAAAGAGAGCACTGCTACACAGCATTGGCACAATTATAAATGGACCTACAACAGCTTCCGGAACACAATCAGCAGACTTTGGAGGCCAAGGCCCAACAGATAGGGCGGTTGCTTTAGGAAAAAGGCATAATCAGAGAAAGAATAATAACTATTGCTCACTACATTACCAGGAAATGCCAAATGTGCGAGAACATGACTCAGACTACCTTCTTTGCATTGGTGATGCTATTTGTGAAACAGATAATGAATGAACTGGACAGACTTCAAGGAGAACTTGCATATAGGCCCGCGACGAGACCGAATGATGTCCCGCGGGCACCAGGAGCTTTAATGTATTCATGATTGTCATTTGAGTCTGTAATTCCTTTTACTAAAGTCTGTCAGTTGTCTGAGTTTATATTTTTGTTTTGGGTTGGTCTGTATTTTCATTCTGAAATAGAATAATTGATGGTGGAGTTTGTAGTTTGTCTTGTCATTTAGAGTCTGTTAGCTGTCCTAATGCGTCTGTCTTGAGTATTTGTAATAGAAATAGTTGCTATCATTAAAATTGAAAATTCCAAAAACATTTTTTCTATTTTTGCATTTATTACATTTGGTCTGATTCAGGCGAGGGCACGATGCGTAGGCAATCTCCATAGGATCCGACTGTAGCCATATGAAAAGAGAAAATAAAGTGAGAATAAAAAAGCCAAAAAGAAAAGAAGAAGTGGAAAAACAAGGACAAGGGAAAAGAAAACAAAAGCAGAAGAGAAAAAGAAAAACAAAAGAGAAAAAATCCACAACAAAGAAACAATGGCGAAGCAAAAAGAAACAAAGGTAAGAATTAAAAAGAAGTCACAGTCGGGAATAAATAAAGTCGGGATGACGCAAGCAGTCGAGCAAATGCATAATAGAAACTGTTAACTGCCTAGGTGCATTCATACCGCAAACGTGCAGTTATCTAATTGTTAATGCCCTAACCACTAACAACGTTGTTCTTGATGATGAGTCCAGGCAAGTGGTTAAGTTGACTGGCATTCTGGCAACCCACTCATATAACACCTGCTCTAAGGACACATCAAAAATGGTCAGATAAGAGTTAGAAGCAAGCATTGTCGACCCGTCTAGGGAAGAAGAGGTAGTGGATGTCAACGCCATGAAAGAGGAGATGTATAAATTAAAGCAACAGATGGCCGAAATGTACCGGGCTTGGGCAAAGGTACACCCACTACCAGCCTACCCTACTAACCCTGCCTATATCCAACCATTAGCTCAGCCACAAGATCCTCCTACAGTGAATTCCTCTGCGGCCTACCCCACGTGCCAGCAATACTACGCAACTACTTCCCAAACACCACCACCTCCACCACCCAAACAAATCCCATGCCCTCCACCTCCAACCACTCCCGTGTTTGTGTCTCCTTCACCCCCTGCATTACAGAGATCTTCTAGTGAACCCCTGTTCCAAACCTAGGAAACCTACTATCACCCACCTAAATCCACCTTCAAACCTCCAGAACCATACTCCTACACTCCCCGTCTTGATATCTCAGCTGAAGAAGAGAAGCATCCCAAAAAGCCTGAGCAAGAGGTGATGATACGAAAGGTGAAAATCTTAGAGCAATCATTCAGAAATATGCAAGGTCTAGGAGGACAGGTGAGTGTGGCCTATAAGGACTTGTGCTTGTTTCCCGACGTCCAGTTGCCTGCGGGATTCAAATTACCCAAGTTTGATCTGTATGACGGACATGGTGACCCAGTAGCCCATCTGAGGGGATTTTGTAATAAGATTAGAGGTGCTGGGGGAAGGGATGAGTTATTAATGGCATATTTTAGTCAAAGTCTCAGTGGTGCTACTTTGAAATGGTACACGCGGCAAGATCATGCTCGATGGTACACCTGGGATGATTTAGCCCAGGCATTCGTAGGCAACTTTCAATATAATCTCAAGATTGTCCCGGACTATCTATCATTGACCAAAATTGAGAAGAAGCCAAGGGAAAGCTTCAGAGAGTACGGTTTTCGGTGGAGACAACAGGCCGCAAGAGTTGATCCTCCAATGAAGGAAAGCGACATGGTCGATTATTTTTTGCAGGCTTTGGAGCCTACCTACTATGGTCATCTGGTATCGGTAGTTGTAAAAACTTTTAATGAGGTAGTGAAGATGGGAAATATGGTGGAAGAGGGTCTCAAGTCTAACAAAATTATGAGCTACTCGGCGATTAAAGCAACTACCCAGGCTATCCAGAGCGGCACTGGAGGGGTATTTGGAAAGAAGAAGAAGGAAGATGTTACAGTAGTGGAATCGAGAGCATGGTCCAGGGGTCCATCACCATATTATCACCAACCTCGACCTCATCCCCAAACCTACCCGCACACCCCAGATGGCCCACCACAACACTACTATCTACCTCCCGTCCCCCATTTCTCTGTCCACCATGCCCAAACATACCCCCAACCTCAGGCGCCATGGCGTGCACCCACCCCACCAAATACTTACCCTACGCAGAACACCTACCCACCTCCGAGAGCCTAGAGAAACCCCACTGGACCCGGCTTTTGACCCTACCCTGTTTCCAAGAATGATAGGTTGCAAAAGAAGAAAACTTTCACTCCGCTCGGAGAATCTTACACCAGTTTATACCACAAATTGAGACAATTGGGTATGTTAAGTCCGATTGAACCCAAAGTGCCAAATCCTCCCCCGAGGAACTTGGACCACTCGGTGAGTTGTGAGTACTGCTCGGGTGCCCCAGGGCATGATACAGAGAAATTTTGGCATTTGAAAACGACCATCCAGGAGCTCATTGATACCCGCCGAATTGGGGTTGTGCCTCTAGAGGCACCTAACATCACGCAGAATCCATTGACAGCCCATCATGAGACACATATGATTGAGGTAGTGCAAAAGGGAGAGTATAAGAAGCCTTCACAAACCATAATCATGATCAGGGCCAGTGGGGATAGGTCAAATGAGAAACCAATCAGTGAGAGAGAACTGATCAAGGTAGAAGAGACAATTAGAGAACCAGTGGTGGTGATAAAGAAGGAGCCTTTGAGCAGTGACGCAGTAAAACAAGATCCAATTAAAGTGGTGGTGCCGGGAGCAGTTGTTAAGCCCGTTGTGATCGTAAAAGGGGCTCACACAGAGACGATTATTATCAAGCCAGTGACTCAGTTACCAAAAGTCAGTGAAAAAGCCGTCCCATGGAACTGCGACCGAGTGACAGTGACGTACTAAGGGAAAGAAATTAAAGAAGAAGTTTGTGAAACCCATGGGCTTACTCGTTTAGGGTGATGCTTTGCCCCTGAGGAACCGAGAAAAGCTAAAGCAGCCAAAGATAATCCAGCACCAGTAAAAAGGGGCATAACTTAAGAAGAAGCAGAAAAATTCTTGAAAAAGAAGAAGGTGCAAGATTATTCCATTGTAGAACAGTTGAGAAAGACTCCGTCATAGATCTCATTGCTATCTTTATTGATCCATTCGGATGAGCACCGCCGGGCGTTGATGAAGATTCTGAATGAAGCCCATGTTCCTGATAAGATCTCTGTGAATCATCTGGAGAAAATAGCAAATAAGATTTTTGAGGTCAACAGGGTTACATTTTCTGATGATGAGCTGTCCTTGGAGGGCACTGAGCATAATAGAGTGCTCTACCTCACAGTGAAATGTGAAGACTCAATGGTCACCCGGGTGCTAATTGATAACGGGTCTAGTGCAAACATCTGCCCTCTCTCCACCCTGGAAAAGTTAAAAGTGGACAGTGAGAGGATCCACAAGAATATTATTTGCGTGCAGAGATTTGATGGAGGAGGAAAGGACACCATCAAGGATATTGTGTTAGAACTGACGATAGGACCAGTTGAATTTACTATGGAGTTCCAGGTGCTTGACGTGGCTATTTCTTATAATCTCTTGTTAGGCCGACCTTGGATTCATGCAACAAAAGCAGTGCCGTCTACCTTCCATCAGATGGTCAAATTCGAGTGGGACCGGCAGGAAATTGTGGTGCATGGGGAAGACAGTTCGTGTAATACCATTATGCCTTTGGACGAAGCTGAGGATGGCAAATGTCCATGGGTTTACCAAGTCTTGGATACAGTATCAGTTGCAAAGATCCCGGAAGGAGAGTGTATTCTTATGCCCAGGG
Source organism: Nicotiana glauca (assembly GCA_026770625.1). NCBI lineage: Eukaryota > Viridiplantae > Streptophyta > Magnoliopsida > Solanales > Solanaceae > Nicotiana > Nicotiana glauca. Next base: position 64,633 of record MU740330.1, read on the forward strand.
TAGCTGCTGTATCTGTCATAGTAGCTTTGAAAATGATAAAGAGTGGATTCTTACCTGGAAAAGGCTTGGGTGCTTCATTGAAAGGAATCATATAGCCGGTATCTCTTCCTGGAAACCTGGATACTTTTGGTTTAGGCTTCAAGCCCACTGTTGTTGACATAAGGCGAGCTAAGAAAATGAAAAAGAGAGCATGGAACCTTCCAAAACCCATACCCCGCCTTTCCCGTTCCTTTGTCCTGCCTGGTACTAAGAAGCGCCCAGCAACGCTAATGCCTAATTCTGTGGTAGTGGAACCCGACACGGAGCTGATTGAGAGGTTTGAGAAGCTGTTTGACGAGGTGAATATGGTGGAGGCAGGAGAAGATCCGAGCAAGGCAGATGTGCAGTTCGTGGGGCCCCATGCAAAGCTTAATAATTGGGAAGCTACTCCTCTTCCTAACCGGAGGGAGTCTTGGTAGTTAGTTTTGATTTTTCTTTCAGTTTAATGTGGGTTATTTCCAAGGTTGTAATTCGGATGCTATGTTCCGACCGTTTGGATGAGTTAAACCTTGTTATCTTACAATTTTAATGATATGCAATTTCCTTCCTTTTTCATTCCTTATAGCCTTTATTTTTTCTTTCTTTCTTTCTTGTACAATCCCTTTTATGCTGGTTTCACTGATGTGTCATGCATGAGGAGTCTTCGGCCTATTCTTGATTACCAATCTAACTCCGAACTAATAATACAAGAAATTGAATGTGATGACGAGGAAGAATATGATGATGAGGAAGCCTTTGAAGAATTTAGTAAAGAATTAAGCCAATTTGAAGAAAAACCCAAACCTAATCTGAATGACACAGAGGCAATCCATTTAGGGGATCAGGAGAATGTACGGGAAACAAAAATAAGTGTTCATTTGGGACCTCCACTCAGAGAAGAGATAATCAAAGCGTTGTTTGAGTACAAAGATGTTTTTGTGTGGTCATATGATGATATGCCAGGTTTAAGCACCGATTTAGTGGTCCACAAACTTCCCACCGACCCAGCATGCCCTCCTGTCAAACACAAGCTGAGGAAATTTAAAACAGACATCAGTGTGAAAATCAAAGAAGAGGTCACCAAGCAGTTTGATGTGAAGGTCATCCGGGTCACGTGGTATCACAGTTGGTTAGCTAATGTTGTGCCTGTGCCAAAGAAGGATGGAACGACCAGGGTGTGCGTTGATTATCGTGATCTCAATAAGCCGAGTCCAAAAGACAGCATCCCACTGCCCAACATCCATATATTGATTGACAATTTTGCCAAACATGAGATTGTTTCCTTCGTGGATTGTTATACGGGTTATCACCAAATTTTGATGGATGAGGAGGATGCGGAGATGACGACATTCATCACGCCTTGGGGAATGTATTATTATAGGGTCATGCCATTTGGGTTGAAGAACACAGGGGCAACATACATAAGGGCGATGACCACCATGTTCCATGACATGATACATTGGGAAATTGAAGTCTATGTAGACGACGTGATCATAAAGTTAAGGAAGAAATGTGACCATGTCTAGGACCTGAGAAAATTTTTTCAGAGGCTCCGCAGTTACAACCTCAAACTTAATCCAGCAAAGTGTGCATTTGGCGTTCCATCTGGGAAGTTGCTGGGGTTTGTGGTACGTCGATGCGGTATTGAGCTAGACCCGTCCAAGATCAAAGCAATTCAGTAGCTACTACCGCCAAGGAGCAAGAAAGAGGTGATGAGCTTTCTTGGCAGGTTGAATTATATCAGCAGGTTCATTGCGCAGCACACAACAACTTGCGAGCCCATCTTTAAGCTGCTAAAGAAAGATGTTGCGATTAAATAGATGGATGAATGTCAGGCAGCATTTGACAAGATTAAGGAGTATTTGGCCAGTCCACCTGTGTTGGTCCCGCCGGAGATGGGAAGACCCTTGATCCTTGATCTGACAGTTTTGGATAACTCTTTTGGTTGTTTACTGGGGCAGCATGACATCAAAGGAAAGAAAGAGCAGGCGATTTACTATCTCAGCAAGAAGTTCACATCATACGAGGTGAAATACACTCAGCTTGAGAGGACGTGTTGTGCCTTAACCTGGGTAGCGCAATAGTTGAAACATTACTTGTCATCATATACCACTTATATCATCTCTTGGTTGGACCCGTTGAAGTACATTTTTCAGAAGCCCATGCCCACAGGGAGTCACAAAGTGGAAAATCTTGCTAATAGAATTTGATATTGTCTACGTGACCCGGACCGTAATGAAGGCACAAGCGATGGCTGATCATCTAGCTGAGAACCCAGTTGATGATGAATATGAACCTTTGATGACATATTTCCCTGATGAGGAGACAATGCATGTTGAGGAATTAGAACAGGCCGAGAAGACAGGATGGAAAATGTTCTTTGATGGGGCTGCCAATACCAAAGGCGTCGGGATAGGAGCGGTACTTATTTCTGAGACAGGGCAACACTACCCTGCTACGGCTCAAGTTCGTTTCTATTGCACCAATGACATGGCTGAATACGAGGCATGTATCTTGGGTTTGAGGTTGTCTATAGACATGGGTTTCCAGGAAATCTTGGTCGTGGGTGACTCAGATCTTCTGGTGCACCAGATTCAGCGAGAATGGGAGACACAAGACTTAAAGCTCATACCGTACTGGCAGTGTTTGCATGAACTTTGTCAACGGTTTCAGTCAATAGACTTCAGGTATATTCCAAGGATTCATAATGAAGTTGCCGACGCTTTGGCCACTTTGGCGTCAATATTGCATCATCCAGATAAGGCTTATGTGGACCCATTGCAGATTCAGGTCCGAGATCAGCATGCCCATTGTAACATGGTGGAAGAAGAACTTGATGGCGAGCCGCAGTTCCATGATACCAAGGAATACATCAAGATGGGAGTATATCTGGTGCAGGCCACAGGGGATCAAAAGAGAGTAATTCGACGCTTGGCAAGCAGATTTTTCTTCAGTGGAGGAGTGTTGTACAAAAGAACTCCAAATCTTGGCTCATTGAGATGCATGGATGCTAAGCAAGCTACAGTTATCATGACCGAGTACACACGGGAGTTTGTGGACCTCATATGAGTGGATATGTGTTAGCAAAGAAGATTCTTCGAGCAGGTTATTATTGGATTACTATGGAACAGGATTGTATAAGTTTCGTGTGCAAGTGTCATCAATGCCAGGTACATGGAGATTTGAATTCATTCTCCACCATCTGAATTGCATACAATGTCGGCACCATAGCCCTTCGTTGCTTGGGGAATGGATGTCATTGGGCCGATCGAGCCAGCGGCGTCAAATGGGCACAGGTTTATTCTGGTAACCATTGATTATTTCACTAAGTGGGTTGAGGCGAAAACTTTCAAGTCTGTGACTAAGAAGGCAGTGGTCGATTTTGTGCATTCAAATATCATCTATTGGTTCAGAATCCCGAAGGTAATCATCACGGACAATGGTGGCAATCTCAATAGCTATCTAATGGCAGAGACATGTCAGCAGTTTAAGATCACGCACCGCAATTCCACCCCATAACGTCCTAAAGCAAATGGAGCGGTCGAAGCAGCTAATAAGAATATCAAGAAGATACTTCGAAAAATGGTGGAAGGATTCATGCAATGGAATGAGAAGTTGCCTTTCACCTTGTTAGGCTACCGTACTATTGTTCGCACTTTAGTGAGGGCGACTCCTTATTCGTTGGTATACGGTACGGATGCAGTAATACCCACAGAGATTGAGATCCCATCCTTTCGGATTATCGCCGAGGCAGAAATTGATGATGTTGAATGGGTCAAAGCTCGCTTGGAACAGCTGAGTTTGATTGATGAAAAGATATTGGCAGCAGTATGTCACGGACATTTGTACCAACAGAGAATGTCAAGAGCATATAACAAGAAAGTACGTCCGCAAAAGTTTAAACTAGGGCAATTGGTATTGAGACGTATATTACCTCATCGGGCTGAAGCAAAAGGGAAATTTGCCCCGAACTGGAAGGGGCTATTTGTTGTAACCAGAGTGTTGTCCAATGGTGCATTATATCTGACCGATGTGGAAGGAAAATGTGTAGAAATGTCTATCAACTCTAATGTAGTCGAGCGATACTATGTATGATTTCTTTGTCTAATTGTACTTAATTGTATTTGGCATACTTTGAGATTGAAATGACGAAGGCATTTTGTTCTGTTATCCAAACACTTTATCCTTTGTTATCCCTTTTAAGCCTTATGTTATTCTCTTTCGTACCCTCTTTCGGAATCAATAACAAAACACGGAAGCACGAGCAAGGAAAATCAGCGGAGAAAGAAGAAGAATAGTCCAAAAGAAAAGAAAAAAAGAAAAAAGAGGAAAGGAGAAGAGAAAAGAAAGAAAAAGAAGAAAAGAAAAATAAAAGAAAAAAGAAGAGAAAAGAAAAATGAAGAAAAGAAAAGAAAAGAAAAGAAAAGAAATGAAAAATGAAGAAAAGAAAACAGAATAAAAGAAATGAAAAGAAAGAAAAGAAAAGGGGAAGAAAGGAAAGAACGCAACAACGGAGTAATTCTATGACCTGAACTACGTTCGACTTGATCCTGAAAAGGTACGTAGGCAGCCTCTCTGTGGTTCAGTCACACCGAAATAAAAGTCCAAAAGTCCCCAAGAAAGAAACTGGGGCAGAAGTTGTGGTTGTTGTGGGAAATCTGATTCCGAAAGTTGTAATTTTTACCCCCTGTTGAATTGTTTTGAGCCTTTATACCCTTCTTCCTAACCATATCCAAAGGCCTGCATTATAGTCCAAAGAAAGACCTTCTGATCAATCTTCAAGAAGTGCCAATACGAGCAAGTAAAAGAGATTCATGTCAGGAGCAACACTCCGGTACAAGAAGATAAAATAATAAAAATGAGATAGTCTTATTGGTGAAAACCCTCATGGGCACCGTAAGGCAACGTGAGTTGAGAGAAATAAAAAATGAGAGAGTCTTATTGGTGAAAAACACTCATGGGCATCGTAAGGCAAGGTTAGTTGAGAGAAATAAAAAATGATAGAATCTTACTAGTGAAAACCCACACGGGCACTGTAAGGCGAAGGTGAGTTTTTTTAGATAGGTAGATGAGACAAGTCTGTGATTGAAAGTTGCTAAAAACATGGCAAGACGAGTGAGGTTTGAGTTTTGGTGAAAGTTAGGTTATGAAAGTCCGGAGTAGCAAATGTGGCAATCGAAAGATGATTGGTTGGACAGACTAGGCTGGTTAATCCAAAATGCATGGCATGATCAATGGTACCAGTCGTTCCGCTCAGATAAGTCCTATCCTCTTCTCTTCATTACAAATCATCCGTTTCAGAGTCCTTCTATCCTTAACCATCAAGGTCATTGCATTTCATTCTTTTGAAGTCTATCTGTAAGATGTTTCAGTGTCAGTTCTGTTCAAAAACAAAAGGAAGGATGTCAAGGCTAACTACCAGCTTCCCAGTTGTACAGCACAACAGGGCCGGAATATATCAGTGATGTCAAAAGAAAAGTAAGACATGAAGGACCACTGGAATGTTCCATCAGTGGGTTGATCACATAATTGTGGGAGAGAAGCAAGTTTCAAATAGAGGGATCAGAAACACAAACACAACAATACGGGATAGAACATTTGGGTCATCAAAGTTAGGGGGTTGAAAGTCAATCAGGAAATCGATGAGGTTCAAGGCAAGTCCAGGGAAGCAAGTCGTAGTAAAGCCCAGCAACAGGGACATACCCAGCAAGAATTCCAGCAACTAACCACCATTTTATATTAACAAATTCTTCTTTGGTTGAGACAGGGGCAAGAAATTTTCTCTGTTTGATATTTTGAAGTCAGGCGCCCACATGGAGAACAAGGGAATACTTTTCAAGTTTCAGCAATCAGGCGCCCACCTGGAGAACAAGGGAATACATTTCAAGTTTCAGCAATTAGGCGCCCACCTGGAGAATAAGGGAAGTGCAAGGCGAATTTTTCAAGTTTTAATATTCGTAACATAATGCGCCCAGTCATCAAACAGGGGCAGAAAATTTTCTTTGTTTGTCTATTTCGTTGAAGTCAGGCGCCCACCTGGAGAACAAGGGAATACATTTCAAGTTTCAGCAATCAGGCGCCCGCCTGGAAAATAAGGGAAGTGCAAGACAAATTTTTCAAGTTTTTAATATTTGTAACATAACCCGCCCAGTCATCAAACTAGGGCAGAAAATTTTTTCTTGTTTTGTCTATTTTGTTGGAGTCAGGTACCCACCTGGAGAACAAGGGACTACATTTCAAGTTTCAGTAGTCAGGCGCCCACCTGGAAACAAGGGAAGTACAATTCAAGTTTCAGTAACCAGGCGCCCACCTGGAAAACAAGGGAAGTACAACTCAAAATTTTAGCTTTCAAGTTTTCGATATTGGATAACATAATGTGCCCAGCCACCAAACCGGGGTAGGAAAATTTTCTTTGTTTGTATGTTTTGCTGCAATTAGGAGCTCACCTGGAGAATAAGGGAATACTTTTCAAGTTCAGCAATCAGGAGCCCACATGGAGAACAAGGGAATACTTTCAAAGTCCAGCAATCAGGAGCCCACCTGGAGAACAAGGGAATATAATTCAAGTTAAGCAATCAGGAGCCCACCTGAAGAATAAAGGCATATATGCAGTCAAGAACCACTCGAAAGAATGGCAAAACGTCTCCGATCTCAATGCAAGGCAACAACGCAGGTACTCCATCGGAAGTGTACAAGATCAAAGCAATACAAGAGCAAGTTTGAAGACATACATAGGACCTTTCTGTAGTTCATAGATCATAGCGTAGGCTTGCTCCCTTTTATTTTGACACGGTGTGATAAGGAGGTCAGCGAGCAGTAGCAGCAGCAACAACAGCGAAATCACAACTCCTGGTAGTCCCAGTTACCAAACCTTCCCGAACTACACTGACCTGATTCCTCTTTAGCCAAGGATATGTAGGCAACCTCCGAAGCAGGGTGCGGTCAAACTTTTCAAAAATTCTTCACACGGAGCATTCAAACAGGCAAAAATCGCTCGCATTTGCTCACTTATCTTTGCCCGAAAACCCTTCGTGTTCCCAAGCAAAGAGGGGCAGCTATGAGCACGTGATTTTTGCCCTATATATGAATTATTCCCAAAAATTCAAACGAATAATTTTTTCCGTTATTTGCAATTTTGTCGATTTTTCTGACATTTTGTTAATTGTTTGCATTTTATTTGTGCATTTTTATTCATATGAAAATATAAAATACGCTTGACATTTGCATTTAGGATCTAACTTCATATTTTAGGATCAATTAGTGTTTAAGTGGTTTTAGAACAAAATATGAAGAAAATAACAAAAGTAGTCTACTTTTGCATCTTTAATTGTTAATTGTTGAATTTGTCACGAAATAGATTTTAAATAATTTTAGGATTTAATTACCTTAACTTTGAAAATATATTAGGTCTTTACTTTAATTTTTGCATTTTAATAAAATCAGAAAAATACAAAAGTACCAAAATAAAAACAAAAATAAATAAAAGAGAAGGAGAAAGCAATTAAAATAGGTGGTCTTAATAATAAACCTAAATTGGGCCAAATGTCATTAGCCCAAAACAAAATCGCCCAGTCCAGGCCCAAACCCCAAGCCACCAGGCCTACCCTTTTAATAGGCAAAACGACGTCGTTCGGCGTCGATTAGATCTGAGTCGTTCATCACCCTTCATCCAATGTCCCACGTTTAATCCAAGAATCAAATAAAACTATCCAAATATCCATCAAACCCTAAAAACATCTGCACCATCCTCGTACTATCGCCCATCTCCAGCCGCCGGCGTAATGCACCTTCCCCACCACGCCTCCTCCACTCCTCCGCCCTAACTCCGCCGCCAGAAATCGCCCACGGCGGCGGAGAACCTCCAAACATCGCCAAAAATACACCCCTAAATCCCCTTACTCTCCCCTTTTCGAATTCGTGGTTGGTTTGCCTCAAACACAGGTCGATTTTCTCGAATCATAATTAGAAAATTCCGGCAAAAACACTAACTCACCCAATGTCACGCCCCAATTTCCGAGGGACATGACCGGCGCTCGACCGAGTATCCCCAGTCAAGCGGACCTGGGTACCTTTCCTATCCCACGTATTACCCCACATCTTCCATTACTTATTAGCTAAGTGAAATGACCATACGATTAATTTAGAACACCAATTCATTTCAAAACATAAATAAGGTACAGGGTTACTAGAGTGGTTTACATTTTACAATGCCCCTATATACAAAATACATATTACATAAGTTAATGACCCACGTTTCCTGTCTACGGAGCCTCTACAGATGAAAGAAGTTAATACAATATATGTCGGTAACAAGGCTCCGGCTATACCTTTTACAACAGCAAAAAAAAACTACGGAAACAAGCGGCCTGAGCCACGTAGGGCCCCGAGAGGAATGGGGCTCACCAAACAACTGACGAAAGACAAAGAGGGAGCTACGGTCGGTGGGCTGGAGTACCTGCTACAAATCCACCTACAATCATAACACGAATGTAGCACCCCCGGCAAAAGGGACGTCAGTACACTTGAACTGTACTGGTATATATGAACAAACTTTGCGCCAAGTAAACTCAAGCCATAGACAAGTAAGTAACAGTAACAAAAACAACAACCAAATCCATAAAGTAAGAACAATCAAGCCAAACAAGTTTTACAAACTCTCCCGTTTTCCACTTCCACATTTCCGCATCAATAGATTTCACATTCTTGCTCATATTTTCATTTCAACAGTGATTTCGATCACTTTCCACCCTTATTACCTCATCCACCCTTATCACCACAACCCACACCTTATTACTTCGTGTTGCGGCGCGCAACCCGATCCCACCATACAGTTTCAATTCACAAACAAGCACAACAACAATAATGAACAATTCACAAAGATCACAACAACACTTCTTAGGGAGTAGCAACAATAATTTACAAGTGTTTCCATAACCATCAATACTATTTCCGTCATATTCCACAATTCACAAGTGTTTCAGTTACAACAATACTTGCCCACGAAAAGCCATAGATGTTAATGTCACCATTATTCCAGTTGCATCACTTATAATTTCCTTACGTCATTTATTTCTCAGCTAATACCACATATCATAATCACAACCATGCAAATCACACGAATTTCACAATTTACCCACGTAGATGTCACATACCAAACATTTGAACACCAACAAGGCGATTTTACAAGGTCAAGGTTAGCTATACATACCTGGAGCCGAATTCCTTTCTAAATTCTACTTCCAATTCACCAAATAATGTAGCACATCAATATAGTGCACAAGTTAATACACATAACTTAGAATAGAAGTTCACAATTGTTACTCAACTTACTTAGGTTATCAACCCTTCATTGAANTTCCTCTCTCTTAATTTGATCAGTAATGTTGTTAAAAATGAAGGGGTTGGGGTGTTTTATAAAAAGGGGTCGGGTCTTAAAATTTGGAAAAAATAGGAGTCCGGCAAGATCTACGGTCGCATTCAGCGATCGCAGAACCAAAATGCGGTCTGCAGATTGGACCGCAGAAATAACTCCAAAAACCCTGAGGGTCTGCCTGGGTCTGCGACAGGAATGCGGTCTGCATTCCTGTTATGCGGTCGCATTTTACACCGCAGAATTGACCTCCACAAATCCTCGAGGAATTTATGTGACGATTATGCAGTCCGCATATTGATTATGCGATCACATAGTGGACCGCATTTTCAACTTCAATTTTGACAATTCTTCTATTTCACTCTGCGGCAGGAATGCGGTCCGCATAGCTGATCTGCGACAGCATTCTGGACCGCATAAATGACAATTTTATGGAAACTTGATTCTTTTGATTTTTAAAGCATAGATCACTACTGATCTACCAAGGGTCCGAACCGCGTTCTACACATTCCTAACATATATGCGGAGTCGACACCACGAGTTACTAAGTTTTTTAGCCTAAATTTTTACGGGGCCTTACATCCTCCCCCACTTAAAAGTCATTCGCCCTCGAATGAGGATTTTGAAAAATCAGTTACTTTTGAAAGACATGATATGAAGACTCTCAAAATTTTCACTAACACTCATAATCTAGAAAAATTTCGCCAGAGTTTCCTTTGTAATATGGACATATCCACCAATCAGAGAGCCCCCGAAACATATTTCCAAACACCATCACACTATTACAACTATCTCTACAGCTTTTACACAGTTCATTACCTTAACAATTGCACACACACTGTACATTCCTAACATTTAGGCCCGTAGACTAGTCACTTCAATGAGTCCCACATAATTTAACCGTTTCAACATACTACATGCATATAAATAAACCATTATCAATCTACACTACCATTAATTGTTTACTTAACACATGAGTCTTTATAAACCATCATTCATCAAAGGAAGGTTCACATGACTTAAAGTAATCACAACACATACAACTCTTGCACAACTAGAGGAACTTTACTAGCATTAGGAAGAAACCAATTCGGACACAATGATAGTTGTTTCAGAGATAGAAAGGTCACCTAATTTCTTCTANCCTAGCATGAAAGCTATTATTGTAAGAAAATTCTATAAGTGGCAAGTGGTCATCCCAATTACCTTTGAAATCCAAGACACAAGCTCGCAACATATCTTCAAGCGTCTGAATAGTCCGCTCGGCCTAACCGTCGGTCTGCGGATGGAAAATTGTGCTGAGATTCACCTGAGTACCCAACCCTTGCTAAAATTTCTTCCAAAAATTAGCCGTGAACTACGCCCCTCGATCCGAGGTAATAGAGAGTGGAGTGCCATGAAGCCTTACTATCTCCTTTGTATACAACTTAGCATATTGTTCTGCAGTATCGGTGGACTTAACTGCAAGAAGTGAGCTGATTTGGTGAGTCGATCCACTATTACCAAAATTGAGTCGAACTTGCGTTGAATGCGAGGTAACCCTACCACGAAATCCATGTTGATCATCTCCCATTTCCATATTGGTATTTCTATGAGCTGAGTTAACCCACCAGGTCGCTGATGCTCAGCCTTCATGTGCTGACAATTCGGACATTTAGATACAAAGTCTGCCACACCCCCTTTCATACCGTTCCACCAATAAATCTCCTTGAGACCATGATACATTTTCGCAGAACCTGGGTGCATGGAATACCTGGAATTATGAGCCTCCGCCATCACCCTCTCCCGAAGCTTATCCACATCCGGGACACATAGCCTACCTTGACACCGCAATACACCATCCT
>MU740330.1:77175-90117 GCA_026770625.1 Nicotiana glauca
AGATGGGGATATTTCTCTTTCATTTCCTTCTCCGCTTCGCACGTAGCTTCCTCAACTCGCTGACTTCGCCACAACACCTTGACTGAGGCAACTTCCTTATTTCTCAACTTACGAACCTGCCTATCAAGAATGGAAACTAGAACTTCTTCATACGACAACTCTTCATTAATCTCGATAGTCTCGACTGGCACGATGGTGAATGGATCTCCAACCACTTTCTTCAACATGGACACATGGAACACCGGGTGTACTAATGACATTTCAGGGGGCAATTCCAGCCTATAATCCACCTGCCCTATCCGTTGAGCGATCCGATACAGCGCGACATACCTGGGACTCAACTTCCCTTTCTTCCCGAATCGCATGACTCCCTTCATAGGAGACACCCTCAAGAACACCCAATCATCAACTTAAAATTCCAAATCTCTTCGGCGAACGTCCGCATAGGATTTCTGGCGACTCTGAGCAGTTTTCATCCTTTCCTGAATGACTTTAACTTTCTCCATAGCCTGGTACACAAGATCTGGCCCTAGCAATTCTGCTTCACCCACTTCAAACCACCCAATTGGAGACCTACACCTTCTTCCGTACAATGCCTCAAACGGGGCCATCTGAATGCTAGCATGAAAGCTGTTATTGTAAGCAAATTCTATAAGTGGTAAGTGGTCATCCCAACTACCTTTGAAATCCAAGACACAAGCCCGCAACATATCTTCAAGCGTCTGAATAGTCCGCTCGGCCTGACCGTCGGTCTGCGGATGGAAAGCTGTGCTGAGATTCACCTGAGTACCCAAACCTTGCTGAAATTTCTTCCAAAAATTAGCTGTGAACTGGGCCCCTCGATCCGAGATAATAGAAAGCGGAGTGCCATGAAGCCTTACTATCTCCTTGATATACAGCTTAGCATATTGTTCTGCAGTATCGGTGGACTTGACTGGCAAGAAGTGAGCTGATTTGGTGAGTCGATCCACTATTACCCAAATTGAGTCGAATTTGCGCTGAGTGCGAGGTAACCCTACCACGAAATCCATGTTGATCATCTCCCATTTCCACATTGGTATTTCCATAAGCTGAGTTAACCCACCAGGCCGCTGATGCTCATCCCTCACTTGCTGACAATTCGGACATTTAGATACAAAGTTCGCCACACCCCTTTTCATACCGTTCCACCAATAAATCTCCTTGAGATCATGATACATTTTCGTAGAACCTGGGTGCACGGAATACCTGGAATTATGAGCCTCCGCCATCACCCTCTCCCGAAGCTTATCCACATCCGGGACACATAGCCTACCTTGACACCGCAATACACCATCCTTGCCGTCGAGTGAAAATGCCGAAGTCTTGTTATTCAAAATTGCTTCCTTAATCTGAGCCAATGTTGGATCCATAAACTGCTTTTCCTTGACCTCCACTACGAGAGAAGATTCTGCTCCATTATGCACCACAACATTCCCCTCGTCTGATGCCGATAAGCAAAATCCTAAACTGGCCAATTGATAAACCTCTCGAGCCAAGGGCTTGTGATCCACTCCCAAATGAGCCAAACTACCCATAGATTTCCGACTGAGAGCGTCGGCCACCATGTTTGCCTTCCCTGGATGGTATAAAATGTTCATATCTTAATCCTTGAGCAATTCTGACCACCGTCGCTGCCTTAAATTCAGTTCCTTCTGCTTGAACAAATACTGGAGACTTTTGTGGTCTGAGAACACATCCACATGGACCCCATAAAGATAATTCCGCCTTATTTTCAAAGCAAACACAACTGCCGCAAGCTCCAAATCATGCGTCGGATAATTTTTCTCGTGATTCTTGAGATGCCTCAAAGCATATGCTATAAACTTCCCGTGTTGCATCAATACACATCCCAAAACAACCTTGGAGGCATCGCAATAAACCACAAATCCTTCCATGCCTTCTGGCAAGGCTAATATTGGCGCCGAGGTCAACCTTGACTTCAGTTCTTGAAAACTTTTCTCACAAGCATCGGACCATTGGAACTTAGCTGCTTTCTACGTCAATTTAGTCAATGGGAAGGCGAGGGTCAAGAATCCCTCCACAAACCTCCGATAATACCCTGCTAAACCCAAGAAGCTACGAATCTCCATCGGGGTCGTGGGTCTAGGACAATCCTTCACTGCTGCAGTCTTCTGGGGGTCTACCTGAACCCTTTCACTGGAAACCATGACCCAAAAAGGTAACGGACTTCAACCAAAACTCATATTTCGAAAATTTAGCATACAATTGGTGCTGACGAAGAGTCTGCAATACTGCTCTTAGGTGATTAGCATGATCCTCCCTGCTCCGCTAATAAACGAGGATGTCGTCAATGAAAACAATCACAAATGAGTCTAGAAATGGTTTGAAAACCCGATTCATAAGGTCCATGAAAGCTGCCAGGGCATTGGTCAGCCCAAAAGACATGGCCAAGAATTTGAAATGACCATAGCGAGTTCTGAAGGCGGTCTTAGGAATATCCGGCTCTCTGATCTTCAATTGGTGATACCCGGATCGCAGATCGATCTTAGAGAAGAATTTTGCACCTTGCAATTGGTCGAACAATTCATTTATTCGAGGCAAAGTATATTTATTCTTGATGGTTACTTTGTTAAGTTGTCGATAATCAATGCACATCCGAAGTGACCCATCCTTCTTTCTGACAAAAAGAACCGGAGCACCCCATGGCGACACACTCGGTCGTATGAACCCCTTCTCTAAATTACAATTTTTTGGACCGCATAAATGACAATTTTCTAGAAACTTGATTCTTTTGATTTTTAAAGTTTAGATCACTACCAAGGGTCCGAACCGCCGCGACACATTCCTAACACATATGCAGAGTCAACACCACGAGTTACTAAGTTTTTTTAGCCTAAATTTTTACGGGGCCTTACACCTAAACCCAGCCAGCTTGACACCCTAGCACCCTCTCCCTCTCCTCTTTCCCTTCCGACCTCAGTTCCTCTCAAATCGCACCGAAGTTCCTCGAATTCGCAAAACTCTAGCGTCGCCACAAGTTCCTCCGATGGTGGAACCGCCCCAAATCACTTTAAACTCATATCCTGTACTCTCTTCACCTTCCCCAACCTAAATTCCAAACCGCTTCTCTTCAGATCCAACTGCAAATTAAGAAATATTAAATCTAGGGTCAGCTGTTAGGGCTGTTGGAATTTGCAAGGTCAGCCATGGTTCGAGTGGTTTTTAAATCACCTTATATGTTTTTTCTTGGCAAGAACAAACACATAACATTACTTGCAAACCAAGTTCGAGTTCAAGCGAGTGCGAACCTCGAAATCAGTAAGATTTTCTCTTATTTCTTTGTTATTGATTCTGCCTCTTTTAATTTTGTTTTGTTGTGATTAATTAGTAAAATCTTTCTTAAATATTTTTTATTATTATTATAATCTATAGGTTTTTCCCTTGGTATGCATCAATTTTCTGATTTTGTTCGTCTTATCTCAGTATTTCATGTCTTTTTAGGATTGATTTAAGCTTTGATTGGTTTCGTCAGTGTTGATTTGATTGCAACCTATAATTCCTATTCTAATTACTTGGTTCGAGTAGTTAACACTTTTTCCCATTTTTGCATTTGATTAAATTCTTCTTCTTATACTAGTGCTGTTTTAATTTGCAATCCAAAAATCAGTAGTTAGTGTTAAGATTTGTGTTGGAATTTGTTAAGATTAATTTTTAGAATTATCAGATTAACCACAAATAGTTAGGTGGCCTAGGACAATTAACCTAAGTTGATAAATTTAAGAACAAGTCAAGGGTACTGCAGGTATTTTCACCTAAGGAATATTGTGGTAATAGGGAATAGAACTCCCTAGAAGCTTCGAGGTGGGGGTCTAAATGGAATTTTAGAGAAGTCAGTAGTGTAACTTGAGGAACAAGTCAGGAAATGAAGGATTAACTAAGCAAAACTGAAAATAAAAGAGGGGGCAAGGGGGTAAAATAGAAATAGGAAGGCTGCCCTAAGCCTTGCCATAAAAAGGCATATCATTGCCTTATTGAACAAGTTTGGAAGCCCCAAAATTCCCCCAAAAAACTCTTTCTGATTCTCAGATCTAAACTTGAAATTCAAACATTCAAAATCCAAAAACAACAACAAAAAAAAAAACAAAAAAAAATCGAAAACAATTCACTATTCCATTGCCTTCCTTAGGTGATTTTCAAATTCATAGCCATCTTGAGTAGTTTAGGGATTTATTCAAGTCATCATTGGACATTCCTGGTTGCTAAAGGTGTGCCGAATTATTTGGTTTCAATTTTGAGTTTATTTGAATGTGTTCGAGTTGTTACTGGTTAATTCTGGTGGTTTAAAGTGATCTATGGCTTTTCTAAGTTCGATTGTGAATCACTTGAAGTGTCCTGGTGATCTGTTGCTATTTATTCATCTCTAAAGCAATCCTGTTTACTGTGGTATCTTATCGTAGGTGAAACTCTGTTTGGCTGTTGCTCTGTTATTACTACTGACTCCTATATTTCTTCTCTGTGATTTAATACCCAGGTACACATTTGAATTCTCACTGGTGTAGTTTTTATTTGAGGAATATATGATGAAGTGCCATTTGAATTGCTGTTTGAAGTCACCTCTTAAATTTACTTTGTTCCTGCCAGTTCTAATGTATAAGACAGTTTGTTACTCGAGGTTTTGTGTCATTTGTATAATTAGACTGTTGGACTGTTATTTGATTGACTATGGATGCCTAAGTTTAGCATGTTGATTAAATGAAGTTAGTTTTCACATTAGTTGTTAGATGGAATAGAAGTGAGGTGTTCTATTTGTTTCCATTTACACATGCTCATAGAACTATTGGACTGTTAAATTATAGAATATTCAGCCATATCATAGTTCAGTTTTGATTGGTGTAAGTGTGACTTTGAAATCAGAAGACGACTGGAATAATGTGTGTTTTGAGTTAGTTTAGGATTGACTACAAAACTGGTTCATAATCAGTGTTAATTGGTAAATCGTTTATCAAATTTCACGAACGTTTAAGACTGGATCTAATAGATAGGTAACTCATTGGTAGTTTGAATTGATAATCATCACCAGGTTGTTTTT
This sequence comes from Nicotiana glauca, assembly GCA_026770625.1. NCBI lineage: Eukaryota > Viridiplantae > Streptophyta > Magnoliopsida > Solanales > Solanaceae > Nicotiana > Nicotiana glauca. The sequence continues at coordinate 82,247 of MU740330.1, forward strand.
TATACTTTAGTTAACCCATTAGAAATAATCCATGTTAAATTGTGTATGAATGTGAATTGTTGAATCCCTGTTTATGAGCGTGAATTGGTAATTGTCGAGCACCATTAATTGATATTACGTTTATGCTTAAAAGGGTTCATTCTATTCTCTATCTTTGTTTCATTTTCAACATTGACTAAAGTTTTGCTAACATTAATTGGACTGAAATGTTTGGGCTCAATTCTGGCCGGTGGAAAACGTCCAGGCCCATGACCCCTTTTTAATTTATTAATGTGAGGCCTGGGCCCAAGGGCAACATCCGAAACCCAAAACTGGGCAAGATCAAAATCAGAGCAAGTTGTGTTCACTTGCTGCCCGGGCTAATTTCAAAGCCCAAAATTACTAAAACTCTACATCATGTTAAATAAATGTTGATTTTTAGAGAGTAAAAAATAGAAAATTATAGATTGCTTTAGTTTTGCCTTTTACCAATAAAACGATATGAGCCTCGCTAAATAAAACAGACAAATTGCAGGGCCCTCGATAAATGTGTATACTAAAAATACCTAGACTTCGAGATGGGCTGTTTAGCAAATTTCACGGCCTTCCCCAAAGATAATAATGCAATAGTCCCTTTGGGCACGCACTTTAAATAATTTTACCATCCTAAATACGGATGCACATTTATGTGACCCAAATCCAAATCTCAAAGAAGTTGAAATATGTCAAAAATCGCGGGTGCATTTATGTGATGTGGTTCGAGACGTATTTTTACGACGTTGCAATTCTTTAAAAAATAATAATAATAAAGCGGTTCAAAGTGAAATACACATAGGTCAAAACATGTATTAAAATCAAACACATAAGCCAAATATGATAGTTGAGCGACCGTGCTAGAACCACGAAACCCGGGAATGCCTAACACCTTCTCCCGGGTTAACAGAATTCCTTACTCTGATTTCTGGATCGCAGACTGTTAAACAGAGTCAATAATTTCCTCAATTTGGGATTCAACCGGTGACTTGGGACATTAATCTCCCAAGTGGCGACTCTGAATCTTAATCAACAAATCCCGTTTCGATTGTCCTTTAAGTGGAAAAACTCCTTTACACCCTCGCGGGTGTAGCAAAAATGGAGGTGTGTCAATCACCTCAGTCTTATTCCTTGGCGGTGGTAACTCCTAGATGGCCTTGATTTTTTACGGATCCAACTCGATGCCATGCTGACTGACTGTGAATCCCAACAGTTTTCCAGATGCAACACCAAATGCACACTTGGCAGGGTTGGGCTTAAGATTGTACCTGTGGAGCCTTTAGAAAAACATCCTCAAATCTCTGACATGGTCAGCGTGTTGCTTTGGCTTTACGATCATATCGTCCACGTAAACCTCAATCTCGTTGTGTATCATGTCATGGAACATAGTAGTCATTACCCTCATGTAAGTTGCACCAGCATTTTTCAAACCAAATGGCATTACCCCGTAGCAACAAGTTCCCCACGATGTGATGAATACTATCTTTTCTGCATCCTCCTCATCCATCAAGATCTGGCGGTACCCCACGTAACAGTCCACAAAAGACCCAATCTAATGCTTGGCACAGTTGTCAATAAAAATGTGTATGTTTGGCAAGGGAAAATTATCCTTTGGACTTTCTGTGTTGAAATCGAGGTAAACAATGCATACCCTAGTCTTGACATGTTTCTTTGGTAATGGCACAATATTAACTAACCAAGTGGGGTATTGTATGACTCGAATGACCTTTGCATCCAACAGTTTTATGATTTCTTCCTTGATCTTCACACTCATGTCGGTTTTGAACTTCCTTAACTTCTTCTTGAGAGGAGGGAATGTCAGGTCAGTGGGCAAGTTTTGAACCACCAAGTCAGTACTTAGACTCGGCATATCGTCATATGACCATGCAAAAATGTCTTTATATTCAACCAGTGCTTTGGTTATTTCCTCCCTGATTTGTGGTTCCAAGTGTACACTTATCTTTGTTTCCTTGATATTATCTGGATCCCCTAAATTGATTACTTCAGTTTCATTGAAATTAGGCTTGGGTTTCTCTTCAAAGTGACTTAGCTCTTTACTAATTTCCTCAAATTCCTCCTCTTCATCGTATTCTATTTTATCATCACACTCTATTTCTTGGATTATTATTTTAGAGTTAAATTAGCTTTTAAGACTTGGCCGAAGATTCCTCATGTATGTTATGTCATTGAAACCAGCATAAAAAGAACTTTACAAAGAAATAAGAAACAATAAGATGACACTATCAGGAGTAATGGAAAAAGGAAATTGTATTTCATTGAAAACAAAGGATATAAGGGTTTGTACATCAAAACAAACGAAAAATAAAATTTGAATTATAACCCTGGAATAATCCAGATTAAATTGAAAGGAAAACAAAGCAAACTACCAAAACTCGTTCAGGGTAGGGAGAGGAGTAGCATCCCAATTGTTAAGCTTCACTTTTGGCCCAACAAACTGCACATCTGCTTTGCTGGAACCATCCCCAATTTCTACCATGTTCACTTCATCAAACATACTCTGGAACCTTTTAACCAATTCTTCATCAAAATCAACCATAGGCTTTGGAACTGTTGCTATTGGATGTTTCACGACCCCTGCCTTGATGAAAGACCTTGAAAGATGTAGGAATGGCTTAGAAAGTGACTTTACCCTCTTTCTTAGCTTTCTAGCCTTATTCACATCATCCCTTGTAGGCTTGAACCCCAGACCAAATGTGCCCAAATTTTCACACAAAGACACTGGCTGCACGATACCTTGTAGAGATGTGCCCAGGACCTTTCCCGGCACAAAACCATTTTTCAACATTTCAGTCGCTACCATGACAGTTGCAGAAGCTAGATTTGGACCTAGAATGTATTACCCCTTCGAACCTTTCTCAACCGACACCATCTTGGAAAACTAATAGACCCACGGCCCCTTATCTTCCTCAGCTTCAATAAATGGGATAGGTGTATCATTAAAAGCACATGAGTTATCATCGCCATGCACGACGATTTCTTGTCTATCCCACTCGAACTTCACCATCTAGTGTAGAGAAAATGGAACTACCTTGGTTACATGTATCAAAGGCTTTCCCAACAGCAAATTGTAAGAAACGGCCACATCAAGTACCTGGAACTCCATGGTAAATTCTACTGGTCCTATTGTCAACCCAAGCACGATGTCACCAACAGAGTTTTTTCCTCCTCCATTAAAACCTCAGACACATATATTGTTCTTGTGAATTCGCTCACCATCCACTTTTAACTTGTTCAGAGTAGAGAGAGGACATATGTTTGAACTGGAACCATTGTCAATTAACACCCTTGTAACCACATAATCTTCGCATTTGACTGAGCTCGATTATGTTCTGTACCCTCTAGAGACAAATCGTTATCTGAGAATATGATCATGTTAGACTCAAATATCTTACTGGCAATCTTTTCCAAATGTTTCACTGTGATTTTGTTAGGGTTAGGAGCTTTGTTCAAAATCTTCATCAGGGCCCAGCAGTGCTCATCTAAATAGATCAACAATGATAGTAGGGAAATCTGAGCGGGGTTCATTCTCAACTGTTCCACGATGGAATAATCTTGTACCTTCATTTTTCTCAAAAACTCCTCCACCTCTTCTTCAGTGATCGATTTCTTTACTAGAACTGGATTGTCTCTAAGTGTTTTAGATTTCCTTAACTCTTTCATGGAAAAGCATCTCCTCGAACGAATTAAACCCTGGGCCTCATTGACTTCTTCTTTCACTTCCTTCCCCTTATAGTTCACTATCACTCACTCATAGTTCCATGGGATAGTTTTGGTGTTAGTTACCGGTAGTTACGTCACAGGTTTGATGATGATGGGGTCCAAGCAAGCACCCTCCACAACTATGACCGGCTTACTTGCTACCCCGGCACGATCACCTTTGGCTTTTCTTGATTTGCTAAAACATCACTTGGAGACCTCTTTTCAATTACCACAGTTGGCTTATCATTTGGCATGCTTTATCTATCTTACGATCCTTTAGTTATTGAAGAGGTTGCTTTTGTGACAACCAGGTCTCTGACTGACTTACTTTCACTATACCGGATCCTCATGACAGATTGTGATGGCTTCTTGGGCTTCCCATCTTTGTGAATTATCTCAATCATGTGCGTTTCAGCATTGGCTGGCAATGGGTTCTAGTTGATGTTGGGGGCTTCTAGGCACTAGACCACAATCTGTTTTGTATTAATAAGCTCTTGGATGGCATTTTTCAAATGCCAACACTTTTTTATGTCGTACCCCGGAGTATCAGAATACTATGCACATCAGAGAGAATAATCCAGGTTCTTTGGAGAGGGTATTTGGTAGTTTCGACTCAATTGGCCTTAGAACATCCAACTGCCTCAACCTTTGAAATAGGCTAGTATAAGACTCCCCAAGTGGGGTGAAAGTTTTCTTTCGCTGCAACCTTTCATTCCTGAATTCTGGCTTGGCCCGAAAGTTTGGACCAGTAGGATTTCGGTATGTTTGTGGAGGTGGGTAAGGGTTTCGTGGAGCTGGTGCATGCCATTGCGGGTGAGGAGGGGGTTTAGCATATAACTGTGCGTGATGGATATGATATTGGGATGACCTGACTGAATACTGAGGCTTTGGTAGTGAGAAGTAGGGTTAGGGTGGATTATATGGAGATAGGGTATAGGTTTCAAACTAGGGTCGAGGTTGGGTGTAGTGGGTAGGAGAATCCCCCCGAGCCATGCCACGAACCTCAAATGACCATAGCGACGTCCTCTTTCTTCTTTTTGCCAAGCAGACCTCCGGTGCCATATGGATTGCCTGCGTAGTTGTTTTGATGGTAGAATGGCTCATGATCTCGCTTGATTTGATCCCTTCCCCTACCATTCCTCCTATTTTTACTGCTTCATTAAACGACTTACGTGTGGCTGAGATCAGATGGCCAAAGTAAGTAGGCTCTAAAGCCTGCAGAAAGTATTCCACTATTTCTTCCTCCTCTATTGGAGGGTTAACCGTGCTTCCTATTCTCTCCAGCGCAAACCATATTCTCTGAAACTCTCAATAGGCTTCTTTTCTATCTCAAAGACAAACGATCTAGAAAAATCTTGATGTTGTATTGGAAATGACGAGCGAATGCTTGGGCCAAATCATCATAAGTATACCATTGGCTGTGATCGTGACGAGTGTACCACTCCAATACCATGCCACTCAGACTCCGGCTAAAGTATTCCATTAACAGCTCATCTTTCCCACCGACTCCTCTCATCTTGCTACAGAATCCCCTCAAGCAGGCCACGGGATCTCCGTGTCCGTCATACAGGTCAAAATTGGGCATTTTGAACCCAATAGGTAGACGTACGTCAGGGAAAAAACACATATCTTTATAGGCTACACTCACTTGACCTCCCAACCCTTGCATGTTTCTGAGCAACTGTTCCAAGCTTTTCACCTTCCTAAACATCTCCTCATGTTCGGGGTTCTTAGTTGGTTTCTCAGCCTCAACAGGAAGGTCGAAACGATAAGTGTAGGAGTAATGATCTTGGCCTTAAAGGTAGGATTTAGGGGATAGTACTGATTATCTTGGGTTTGGAATAAAGGCTTGATGTAAGATCGATGGAGTGTCACAGGCGGAGGTGCTACAAAAATAGGGGTAGCTGGTGGATGAGGGTGTGGGGTTGCTTTGGCTGGTGGAGCTTGTAGGGTTTAAGAGGTGGTGCCATGATAGTGGTGGTAAGGAGTGAAGCTTTACATGTTGTGGGGATGAATCAACAGTGGGAGGTTCTTGGGATTGGGCTAGTAGTGGGATGAAAGCAGGGTTGGCGGGGTGTGACGGTGGTGGGTGCCCTTTCATCCATGCTTGGTACATTTCGGCCATTTGGTGTTTCAACATGTGTAACTCCTCCTTCAGACCAATCTCAGACTCCTCCACCTCCTTCGGTGGATCAATGTTACTTGCATCCAATTCTTGGCTAGTCATGATCAATTTGTGTTTGGACCTGGTATTGTACGGGCGAGTTGCCAGAATGCTAAATAAACTAACCACCTTCCTGTTCTCAATGATAGCAACATGTTAGTGGTTAAGATTTAACAGATATGCAACCGCACATTTTGGATACAATGCACTTAAACAGTTAGAGCTTCTATTACCTATTTGAATGGCTAAATGCTTCATCCCGGCATTTAACTAACTTTTCTCATTTTCTGCTTTCTTTTCTTTATTTTTTTTTCTTTTTACTCCCATCCCTTTTTAATCATTATTGTCCTTTTCCCACTTATTGTTGGTACTTCCCTTTCATTTTGCACTAGTTTTTCTCTCTTGTTTTGCCATTATTTCTTTTCACTCGGTTTCTTTATTTTCTTTTTCTCTTTTTTTCTCATTTTTCATTTTGTGGTTATGATCGAATTCTATAGGGATTGCCTACGTATCATTCTGCTATATGAATCGGATCATTACATAGTTCAGGGGACAAATGCGACATAAAAGAAAAATAGATTTTTTGGGTTTTCAAATTTACATAAAATAAAAAAAACAACCAGATTACAACGACTTTCCCTATAGATTTAAACATAAAAACTGACAGACTCGACAAGTGGACTAACAAACTCCAAAAGAAAACTGAAAATACAGACTCAAAAAATAAACTAACAAACTCTAAGAGAAACTGACAATACAGACTTGAACAAATAAAATCAAGAATACATAAGTGCCTCAACTACTGCTCCAGTGGCCCGTAGGACATTAGTCGGTCTTGCCACGGGCCTAGGTGGAAGATCTCCTTGGAGGCAATCTAGGTCCTTCATTATTTGGTGAACAAAAGTCATCACTGCGGTGAAGAAGGTGGTCCTAGTCATGTCCTCACATTCATGACATTTCATGACGATATTCGGCGATTGCTCTAACCCTTTCCCTAATGATGCCCTTCTCTTGGAGAAAACACCCAACTTGTTGAGACCTAGCTTCTAGAACTTGGTTGTCATGATGGCTTTGACCCTGCAGCTATTGCACATCTTCCTCTAGCAGAGACATTAATGCATAACAATGTTCCCTTTTTGCCTTAAAAGATCTTTGTTTATTTGGCCATATCATTCTCGAGGGTAGTGAGATTTTTCTTCAAGTTTGTGACTTCTCCCTCATATTTCCTTTTCAATTTCCAGAAAAACTCTGTCCGTACCTCTGCGTTCTTTGCCAACTGGCCATGGATCTCGCCAGACTACCCTCGCATTTTTCCAAATCATCCTCGTACTCAGATATTTTCCTCTTAAGACCATTTATGAGTCTTTCATCCGTTCGGCTCCTTTCCTGATTCTCAGCAGCTATATTCATTTTTTGGATCTAGGCTCAAAGGGATTTGTTTTCTTGGGCCAATTTCTTATTCTCCCCTTTATCAGCAGTAGCCTATACACTTGCCAAATTTAAGATCTCTGATTTTCCCCTCCAATTTGCTTATTATGGCTCTGTAGCTTGTCTCTTTTGCCAACCAATCCCATTGCTCATGTGCCCCATCAGTGAATTATTTGACATGGGGCCTTTTGGCAGGCCGTTCGAGCTCTTGATGGACTTGAAGCCTTTTACCATACCAAGACGTGTTACTAGCCTCTAACTCGCCTTTGGACAAATACCGTACCCTAGTCTTTGGCTCCAGGAACTTACACTGATGCCAAATTTGGCGCACATTTTCTTCCGGGAATATAGCTTTTGGACCTAGTTCGATGACCTATCGACTCAAATCTTTATCATGTGGGATAGTTTGGTAACTGCCTAGCTAGCGCAGAACCCTATCTGGAACATATGGCTGAATGCTTTGGAGACCCATTATTAGAAATATCTGAAAATTTGTTTTTATTTCTATCTTAAACCCCCTGAGTTTTCAGTTGTTCAATTAACCCCC
>MU740330.1:91686-114782 GCA_026770625.1 Nicotiana glauca
TAAGCTAAGGGAGGGAGTCTCATGCTTTGATTCTTGAAATAATGGGTGGAAACTCACATGCATGTCTTTCAAAATCTAAAATTTAGTAAAGGGAATTGGGTAGAAGTAAGGGGCTGTGCTCGATAACCTAAATGTGTTCGGGTAGTAATTTTGAATTTCAAATTCTAAGAAATATGTGTTAATTTGTAAACTAGATTGACGTGGCTAGATTTCTTGGTGACTGATAATAGGAGTTTAAAAAGGGAATTCTACTCCAGGTATGTATGGCTAACCTTGACCTTGTAAAATCGCCTTGTTGGTGTCCAAATGTTTGGTATGTGACATTCCCGTGGGTAAATTGTGAAATTCGTGTGATTTGCATGGTTGTGATTATGATATGTGGTATTAGATGAAAAAAAAATGACGTAAGAAAATTGTAAGTGATGCAACTGAAATAATTGTGATATTAACATCTATGGCTTATCGTGGGCAAGTATTGTTGTAACGTGAAACACTTGTGAATTGAGGAATATGACGGAAATAGCATTGACGGTTATGGAAACACTTGTAAATTATTGTTGCTACTCCTTAAGAAGTGTTGTTGTGATCTTTGTGAATTGTTCATTGTTGTTGTTGTGATTGTTTGTGAATTGAAAATATACGAAGTATTAAGGTGCGGATTGTGGTGATAAGGGTGGCCGAGGTAATAAGGGTGGAAAGTGATGGAAATCACTGTTGAAATGAAAATATGAGCAAAAATGTGAAATCTATTGATGTGGAAATGTGAAAGGGAAACAGGAGAGTTTGTAAAACTTGTTTGGCTTGATTGTTCTTTCTTTATGGAAATTGATTGTTGTTTCTGTTTCTGTTACTTATTTGTCTATGGCTTGAGTTTACTTGGCGCAAAGTTTGTTATACATACCAGTACAATTCAAGTGTACTGACGTCCCTTTTGCCGGGGGCGCTACATTCGTGTCATGATTGTAGGTGGATCTGCAGCAGGTATTCCAGCCCACCGATCGTAGCTCCCTCTTCGCCTTCCGTCAACTGTTTTGGTGAGCCCCATTCCTCTCGGGGCCCTACGTGGCTCAGGCCGCTTGTCTCTGTAGTTTTATTTTGCTGTTGTGTAAGGTATAGCCGGAGCCTTGTTACCGGCAAGTACTGTATTATCCCGTTGTATCTTTAGAGGCTCCGTAGACAGTGGATGTGGGTTAGAAGCTATGTATATTCATGTTTCTTTTGTTGGACAACGAATTGGTAATTTCACTAATTATTATGTATGTATGATTTGAAAAAGGGTGATCTAAAATTTATTTATATGGCTAGTTCTTGGAATACCGAATAAGGAAAACAAGGGGTGGCTCATGGGTTAGGAAAGGCACCCAGGTCCGCTTGATTGGGGATACCCGGTCGAGCGCCGGTCATGTCCCTCGAGTTTGGGGCATGACATGAAACAAGGATATAACCCGTTGTTACTTAATACTAATCACAAACAAATACAATTAACCTAACTAATTCATGCAATGCTAACACAAAAAATAATTATGCGAACTAAATTCGTTTAATAGCTTAAACTAAATCGAATTGAACCTTCTGACCGTAACTAATTAGCATGTGAGATTCAAACGAGATTAAACTTACCAATGACAATTACTAAAAAAAGAACATAGATAAATGGGACTTTGACACAGACAAACAGACGAGTAAAATTGGTTATAGAATGAGAGCATCAAAGGGAAAGAAGAAGAAAAGAACAGAGAAAAAGAAATAAAATTGAAGCAAGAGAGAAAATTACCTGTGTTAGCTTTTGGATCCACAAAACACCCGACCAATTTTCTTCAAAGAATGAAATGAACCTTTAACTAACATTAATCGACTGTCCTTGACAAGGACAATTGATTAATGTAAGTTTAGGGTTCACTTCACCACATACTGACCAAGAACGGAAGGAAGGGTTAGGGATTTTTTTCAGAACCTTAGATTCAAAATTCGATAGAGTTGGGGTTGAATTGAGAGGATCCAAGGGGATATTTGGGAAGAGGAGGGGTGAGGGGTTGCATGATGTGAGCTTGGGATTATTTGGGTGCGTTAGGTTTTGGGATTCTGAGTTTAGATTCAATATTTGAAAGGTTTGAGAGGGATTTGGGGAAAGAGACTAAGAGATTTGGAAAGAGTAAGGCGATGAGATCATATGGTATTAAACTATGGGTGTTTAGGGTGTCGCTGCAGTCGTGGGTGATTTCCGGCGGGTTGTTGATGGGAGAGATGGTGAGGAGCTTTGTCATGACCCAATTACACAATGGATCATGAGGGCACCTGACACCATTGTCAGGCAAGCCAATACGGAAACATTACTACAATTCTTATGTTACTTCTAATTTAAAGTAAGTGGAATAAACACTTGACTTGAAATTTAAACAAGAAGGACGTAATACTCTAAATAATATAAGTACACAACCCCAAAATAATCATCTACCAAGTGTGTACCAGAACCTGGTGTCACAAGCTACGAGCAACTAGTAGAATACACATACAAAAGAATATCGTAATATCCTACTGTCTGAATCTGAATAGACAGAAAATAACAAAAATACAAAGGAAGGACTTCTTCGGCTGCGGGTGGACATGGAGGGAAAAGCAGCTCACCGTAGAAGTCCCAAGTCTGCTCACGGGTATGCACCTGAACGATAACCGGACCCACCTGTCTCAGATCCTGTACATTTAAGTACAGAAGAGTAGAATGAGTACATAAACAATATGTACCCAGTAAGTATCTCATCTAATCTCGAAGAAATAGAGACGAGAGGTCTACTTTATACCTACTAGGGTCAAGATAATATAATAATTATGTGCTATACAAAGCATGAAGAGTTTCCAATAATAACAAGTTAAAATGAAAAGTCATAATCATGTTCTTGACCATATTTAATTATCATTCTTCCCTTTTTACATACTTAGCAAGTAATCATGTCGTGTCTACGCTTAAGCATATATATATATCATGCGCAATCACGCCGAGGTCGACGTCCTGCTCCAACGGAAAATAAACTTTGCATTGCCGAGGGTCGAAGGGCCTGTACCATAAATGCATCTATTTTCACCGAGGCGATCGGCCTGATCCATAAATATCAAGAAAACATCAGGGATGCATACAAGGCTCATTTTTATACAAGGAAATTCTTACAAAAGTTCAACAAGTTCATATGTTCACTTTTCATTTTTCTCAAGTCTCTAGCATATCATAAATGATAATGTTGGCAATTTAATTAAAATATACCTTCAAATTAGGCATGATATGGGTCCTAGACTACCCAAACAATTAACATCATAGTAGCTACGCATGGACTCTCGTCACCTAGTACGTACGTAGCCCCCGCATTTAGCAGCAAATTCTCATTTATTAATCCTATGGGGACAATTCTCTCTTACAAGGTTAGAAAGGAGGCTAACCTCGCTCCGAAGCGCACTTCCATAATGAAGACAAGCCCAAACCCTCAATTTGAAGCCGAACGAGCACAAATTAGTCAAATAAAGTAAGAACTAGTCAATAAAGGCTTACAAGGTCAAATTCTAACTATTTAAGTAATTTTCCAACCTTTCCCACAAGTTTTCTAAATTCTAACCCCGGGCCCACGTGCCCGGATTCCGACATTTTTCGAAGGAAATTGTTCTCTACAACCTAAGGATCAATAATATATGATTTCTAGTCCATTTCATAACAAATTTCATGATTAAAACCTAATTTTATTAAAACCCTAGGTCTAGCTCTAACCCATTGATTTCACCTAATTTTTAGTGTTTAATCTACCTAATATACATGTATTTAAACTAATAATGAATGGGAATCACTTACCTTGCAATGTTATGTTGAAACCCTTTCTTTGGAAACACTCAAATCGCCCAATTGTAGAATGTGAAATGATAAAAATGGCTTTGAGTTCGAATTAAATGAACTCTCTGCCCCCAGCGATTTCTGCTTCTGTGGCAACCGCTTCTGCGGTTTTGGGTCGCTTCTGCGGTCGAATATCCGCTTAAGTAGAACCGCTTCTGCAGTCGAATATCTACTTAATCGGAACCGCTTCTGCGGTTTTCCCTGGGCCTGCCCTTGGCCATTTCTATGAAGGCCTGATCGCATCTGCGATCCCGCTCCTGCGGTCCAAGAACCGCAGATGCGGTTATGACAGAAGCAGCAATGCTTCAGCTATTCCTCAACTTTCTAACTTCGTTCGAACCTCACTCGTTTGACGCTCGGGGCTCCCGAGCCCCGCCCGAACATACTGACAAGTCTAAAATCATGAGGCGGACCTACTCGAACCCTTGGAACTCCCAAAATAACGCTAAATCTTGGAATCACCCTCTAAAACCAAATGAATAAAACTATTGAATCTTCAAGTTCTTAATTCTCCACTAATGGGTCAAAACACCTTTAAACTACTCGGATTGACACCAATTTTACAGGCAAGTCTTAAACAACATTACGGACCTGTACCAAGCTTCGGAACCAAAATCCGAGCTCGATACCTAGGGAATCAATGATTACTTAGTTTCTTTAATTCCTTAAAACATCAATTAAACAATTTTAGATAAAAATTCGTTAATCGGGCTATAGACCTCGAAATTCGATTCCGGACATACGCCTAGGTCCTATATTTTCCCACGGACCCTCAGAAATTGTCAAACCACGAATCCGGGTGAGTTTTCCTAAAATGTTGATTGAAGTCAAACTTGGTCTTTTTTAGAAATATTAAAGAAGAAAATGGGCATATTTTTCCTTAAAACCCTTCCAATTCCCAAACCAATCGCCCCTGCAAGTCATAAATTAGTTAAAGCAAGTACGGGAGGCTTTATTTAGGGGAACGAGGTTCTAAAAGGCAAAACGACCGGTCAGGTCATTACATTCTCCACCTCTTAAACAAACGTTCGTCCTCGAACGAGCATAGAAACGTACCTGGACTGCTGAATAAGTGGGGATATCTGCTCCGCATGTCCTCCTCGGCCGGTTGGCCCTCCACTGGACCCTCACTGCAGAAATCCTCTTGGATCTCAACTGGCGATCCTGCCTATCAGTAATGGTGATTGGCTCCTCCTCGTAGCCAAATATCTCATCTAACCGAATGGTACTGAAGTCCAACACATGTGATAGGTCAGTATGATACTTCCGAAGCATCGATACATGAAGAACTTGATGAAATCCCGATAGACTGGGAGGTAAAGAAAGCTCATAGGCAACCTCTCTAACTCACCTCAACACCTCAAAGGGACCAATAAACCTTAGGCTTAGCTTTCCCTTCTTCCCGAACCTCATAATGCCCTTTATCAGTGAGACTTTCAAGAGAACCTTCTCGCCAATCATGACTGATACATCACGCGCCTTCTGATCTGTGCAACTCTTCTGTCTGGACTGAGCTGTGCGGAGCCTCTCTTTAATCAGCTTTACCTTATCCAAGGAATCCTGTACCAAATCTATACCAAGCAACTTAGCCTCACCGGGCTCAAACCACCCGATGGGAGAACGACAACGTCGACCATATAAAACCTCATACGGGGCCATCTCTACGCTGGACTGATAGTTGTTATTGTATGCAAACTCTGCTAACGTCAAGAATTGGTCCCACTACCCTCCAAAGTCAATCACACATGCTCTGAGCATATCCTCTAAAATATGAATTGTCCGCTTCGACTACCCGTCGGTCTGAGGATGGAATGTCGTGCTAAGCTTTACGCGAGTCCCCAACTCACTCTCAATGGCTCTCCAGAAATGGAAAGTGAACTGAGGCCCTCTTTATGATGGAGACCGGCACACCGTGCAATCGAACTATCTCCTGAATATAAATCTGAGCGTATCTCTCTGCTGTATAGTTAGCCGCTACAGGAATGAAATGGGCCGAATTGGTCAACCTATACACAATGACTCATACTGAATCAACCTTCCGCAAGGTCCGTGGCAACCAACTACGAAATCCATGGTGATGCGCTCCCACTTCCACTCCGGAATGGGCATCCGCTGGAGAAGGCCACCTGGCCTCTGATGCTCACACTTGACCTGCTGGCAATTCAAACATTTAGATACATACTCCACGATGTCTTTCGTCATCCTACGCCACCGGTAATGCTGCCTCAAGTCACAGTACATCTTCATGGCACCCGAATGAATGGAGTACCTCGAACTGTGGGCCTCCTCTAGAATACTCTCCTTGAGCCATCAACATTAGGGACACACAGACGGCCCTGAAGTTACAACACACCATCCTCGCCAATAGAAACCTCCTTGGCACCTCCCTGAATCACCGACTCTCTGAGAACTTTCAAATGTGGATCATCATACTGTCGGGCCTTAATCTGCCCCAATAACAAAGATTGAGCAACCACATAAGCTAGAACTCGGCTGGGCTCCGAAATGTCCAACCACATAAGTTAGTTATCCAAGGACTGAATGTCCAAGGTTAGTGGCCTCTCCTCTGCTAGAATGAAAGCTAGGCTACCCATACTCTCCACCTTTCTGCTCAAGGCATCCGCGACTACATTCGCCTTGCCCGGATTATAAAGAATAGTAATGTCATAATCCTTTAGTAACTCAAGCCACCTGCGCTGCCTCAAATTAAGGTCCCTCTGCTTGAACAGATGCTGTAAGATGTGGTGATCGGTATAAACCTCACAAGGCACTCCATACAAATAGTGCCTCCTTATCTTAAGAGCATGAACGATCGCTGCCAATTCCAGATCGTGCACGGGGTAATTCTTCTTATGAATCTTCAGCTGATGCGAAGCATATGCAATAACTTGCCCCTCCTGCATCAATACACATCCCAAACCAACTAGTGAAGCATCATAATATACTGTATACATCCCTGCACTGAAAGGAAACAGAATAAATGGCATTATAGTCAAAGCTACCTTGAGCCTCTGAAAGCTCTCCTCGCAATCATCGGACCAAATGAATGGGACACCCTTCTGCGTCAGTCTAGTCAAAGGTGTTGCAATAAATGAGAAACCCTGCACAAATCGCCGATAATAACCCGCTAAACCCAGGAAATTCCTGATCTCGGTCACTCAAGTGGGACGTGGCCAACTCCGAACTACCTCAATCTTCTTGGTATCTACCTTAATACCCTCTCCGGACATAATATGCCCCAAGAATGCCACTAACTCAAGCCAAAACTCACACTTGGAGAACTTAGCATACAGCTTCTGCTCTCACAAGTTCTGAAGCACTACTCTCAAATGATGCTCGTGCTCCCCCAGGCTATGTGAGTATATCAAGATGTTGTCAATGAAGACGATAACAAAGGAATCAATATAAGGCCTGAATACGCAGTTAATCAGATCCATAAATGCTGCCGGGGCATTTGTCAAACCGAAGGACATTACCAAAAACTCATAGTGGCCATATCTAGTTCTAAATGCAGTCTTCGGAACATCCGAGTCCCGAATCTTCAGCTGATGATACCCTGACCTCAGGTTAATCTTAGAGAACACCCTAGCTCCCTATAGCTAGTCGAACAAATCATCAATACGAGGAAACGGGTACTTGTTCTTGATGGTGACATTATTCAACTGGCAATAATCAATGCACATCCGCATGGTCCCATACTTCTTCTTCACAAATAGCACTGGTGCGCCCCAAGGTGATACACTGGGCCTAACAAACCCTTTTGATAACAACTACTCTAACTGCTCCTCCAGCTCCTTCAACTCTTTAGGAGCCATATGGTATGGTGGAATAGATATAGGCTGAGTGCTTGGAGCCAAATCAATACAGATATCAATGTCGCGATCCGGAGGCATACCAAGAAGATCAGAAGGAAAAACATCGGCGAACTCCCGGACTACCGGCACTGAATTAATATTCGGAGACTCCGAGGTGACAACTCGAACATGAGCTAGATAGGCCAAATAAACCTTCTCGACCAAGTGTCAAGCCTTCAGAAAGGAAATAACCCTGCTAGGCATATCAATTATGGAACCCTTCCACTCCAATATTAGCGATCCTGGTATCACTAGTAAAATAGTCTTGGCATGGAAATCAAGGACGGCATGATATGGAGACAACCAATTCATGCCCAGGATGACCTCAAAATCAATCATATTAAGCAACAGAAGATCTGCTCTAGTCTCAAAACCACAAAAAGTAACCACACAAGACCGGTAGATCCAATCCACAACCATAGAATTACCCACAAGAGTGGACACATGAACAGGAACACCCAAAGGCTCAGGAGAAATAACCAGGAAACGAGCAAACCGAGATGATACATATGAATAAGTAGACCCCGGGTCAAATAATATCGAAGCATCCCTATCATCGATGGAAATAATACCTATGATAACGGCATCTAAAGCCAATGCATCTGGCCTGGCCGAAAGGGCATAGAATCTAGCTAAAGCACCAGCTGTCTGGCCTCCATCTGACTGGGTAGTAGCTGGCTGACCTCTCCCCGTATCGCCTCCACCCCTGGGACGGCCTCTACAAGTCTATCCTCTACCTCTAGGTGGCTGGGCCGCTTGTGCTAGAGTCATGGGCTGCTGCCCCTGCTGTACTGCCTTACCCCTAAGCCTGGGGTAGTTTCTCCTCATATGACCCAGGTCTCCGCACTCAAAACAACATGGTGCGGCAACCTGCTATCCGGATGGCTGACTCTAAAACTAGAAGACCCACTAGAAGAAGCCTGAATAGCTGGTGGGCGGTATGAACTCTCCAACATAGCACTGAAATAAGAACTGGAAGAATCTGGAGGACCTAGATACCTACTTGATGAACCCTAAATAGCCGGCGGGCGATAAGAACCCTCTGACATGGCACTAAATAGGAGCGCGTTAGAGCACTCCAAGCAAGTGGTGGCACTGAAACTGGGGGCCTACTGGGCTGACCCCTCCCAAACTGACCTCTACCCCTAACTGGGGCGCCTCTGAACTCCCTGAAGAATCTGGCCCTCTTATCCTGCTGCATCTGCTCTCTACCCCTCAGATGGTAACACTCAATCCTATGAGCAATCTCAAGTACTAGCTGATACCCTATGCCCATCTCTACCTCTCGGGCCATACCCGACTGGATAGTGGGGTGTAACCCTACAACGAATCTCCGTACTCTCTCTACCTATGTGGGGAGTATCATAAGTGCATGGCGAGACAGCTCAGAGAACCTTGCCTCATAATCAGTCACTGACATCCGACCTTGCTCTAGATGCTCAAACAAATGACACAGCTCTTCCTTCTCAGAGGGTGGAATGTACCAATCTAGGAATAACTGTGTGAACTGACCCCAGGTAAGGGGAAGAGCACCTGCTGGCCTACTAAGGGTGTAAGACTGCCACCACCTACGGGCCCTGCCCTCAAGCTGAAAAGTAGTGAAGTCAACTCCATGCGACTCCAATATCCTTACGTTGTGCAGTCTGTCCCTGCACCTATCAATAAAGTCCTGGGCATCCTCATGACGCTCACCTCCGAAGACTGGAGGGCGCAGCCTGGTCCATCTATCCAATAACTTCAGCGGATCACCGTCCATTGCTAACCTGGGCTAGGGTGCCAATGCAGGAACTGGCTGAGCCCCATCTACGGGTAGTGCACCCGGAGTCTGGTATACTGTAGCTACATGACCTAGAGCCTAAGCAGTAAGGGTCTGGGCTCCCGCTCCTGCCTGTGAAGCAGCTGGGTCTGCTGGAAATAAACCAGCTTGAGTCATAGTGTCCATGAACCGTAGCATGCGGCCCATGACCTCCTGAAATCTCGGTGCTGTCATGAAATCAATCGGGGTAGGCTCAGCTGCGGGTGCCTTTCCCTGCTCCTCAATGATGGATCCCTCGCAGGACCTACCGGTGGTGCAACTGGAACGGCTCTGGGACGCCCTTGTCCCCTACCGTTGGTCGGTGCCCTCCCTCGGCCTCTGCCTCGGCCTCTAACAATAGGGGAGCACCTCCTCCCGGGTCCAAAACATCAGCAGTACGAGTCCTCACTATCTGTGAGAGAAAAGAAGAGGGAAATTTAGTACACTAAGCACTGCACGCCAGGAAATGAATAAAAAGTTGTTTTTCCTAATACCCTATAGCCTCTCGAAGATAAATACAGACGTCTCTGTACCGATCAACAAGACTCAATCAGGTTTGCCCATAACTCATGAGACCTACATAAACCTAGTTCTCTGATACCATGTTGTCACGACCCAATTCCACAATGGGTCATGATGGCGCCCGACACCCTTGTCAGTCAAGCCAATGTGGAAACATTACTACAATTCTTATGTTTCTTCTAATTAAAAGTAAGTGGAATAAACACTTGACTTGAAATTTAAACTAGAAGGATAGAATACTATAAATAAAATAAGTACACAACCCCAAAATAATCATCTACCAACTGTGTGCCAGAACCTGGTGTCACAAGCTACGGGAAACTTGTAGAATACACATCCAAAAGAATATCGTAATATCCTATTGTCTGAATCTGAATAGACAGAAACTAACAAAAATACAAAGGAAGGACTTCTTCGATTGCGGGTCGACATGGAGGGAAAAGCAGCTCATCGTAGAAGTCCCAAGTCTGCTCACGAGCGTGCACCAGAATGATATCCGTACCCACCTGTCTCAGATCATGTACATTTAAGTAGAGAAGTGTATTATAAGTACATAAATAATATGTACCCAGTAAGTATCCCGTCTAATCTCAAAGAAGTAGAGACGAGAGGTCAACTTAATACCAACTAGGGTCAAGATAATATAATAATAATGTGCTATGCAAAGCATGAAGAGTTTCCAATAACAACAAGTTAAAATGAAAAGTCATAATCATGTTCTTGACCATATTTAATTATCATTATTCCCTTTTTATATACTTAGCAAGAAGTCATGTCGTGTCTAAGCTTAAGCATATATATATCATGCGCAATCACGCCGAGGTCGACGGCCTGCTCCAATTGAAAATAAACTGTGCACTGCCGAGGGTCGAACGGCTACCATAGATGCATCTATTTTCACTGAGGCGATCGGCCCGATCCATAAATATCAGGAAAACATCAGGGATGCATACAAGGCTCATTTTTACACAAGGAAATTTTTACAAAGGTTCGACAAGTTCGTATGTTCACTTTTCGTTTTTCTCAAGTATCTAGCATATCATAAATGATCATGTTGCCAATTTAATTAAAAGATACCTTCAAATTAGGCATGATATGGGTCCTAGACTACCCAAACAATTAACATCATAGTAGCTACGCACGAACTCTCGTCACCTAGTACGTACGTAGCCCCCGCATTTAGCAGCAAATTCTCATTTATTAATCCTATGGGGATAATTCTCTCTTACAAGGTTAGAAAGGAGACTAACCTCGCTCCGAAGCGCACTTCCAATATCAAGACAAGCCCAAACCCTCAATTCGTAGCCAAATAAGCAGAAATTAGTTAAATAAAGTAAGAACTAGTCAATAAAGGCTTACAAGGTCGAATTTTAACTATTTAGGTAATTTCCCAACCTTTCCCACAAGTTTCTTAAATTCCGACCTTGGGTCCACGTGCCTGGATTCTGAGATTTTTGAAGGAAATTGATATCTACAACCTAAGGATCAATAATATATGATTTCTAGTCCATTTCATAACAAATTTCATGATTAAACCTTAGTTTTATTAAAATCCTAGGTCTAGCTCTAACCCTTTGATTTCACCTAATTTCTAGTGTTTAATCTACCTAATATACATTTATTTAAACTAATAATGAATGGGAATCACTTACCTTGCAATGTTATATTGAAACCCTCTCCTTGGAAACACCCAAATCGCCCAACTGTGGAATGTGAAACGATAAAAATGACTTTGAGTTTGAATTAAATGAACTCTCTGTCCCCAGCGATTTCTGCTTCTGCGGCAACCGCTTCTATGGTTTTGGGCCACTTCTGCGGTTCTAGCCCAATTTGGCTGGACCGCTTCTGCGGTCGAATATTTGCTTAAGCGGATACGCTTCTGTGGTTTCATGCCCGCTTCTACGGTTTTCCCTGGGCCTGCCCTTGGCCACTTCTGCGAGGGCCTGACCGCATCTGCGGTCCCACTCCTGCGGTCCAAGAACCGCATATGTGGTTATGATAGAAGCAGCAATGCTTCAGCTATTCCTCAACTTTCTAACTTCACTTGAACCTCGCTCGTTTGACGCTCAGGGCTCCCGAGCCCCGCCCGAAAATACCGACAAGTCTAAAATCATAAGGCGGACCTGCTCGAACCCTCGGAACTCCCAAAATAATGCGAAATCTTGGAATCACCCCCTAAAACCAAATGAATGAAACTGTTAAATATTCAAGTTCTTAATTCTCCTCTAACGGGTCAAAACACCCTTAAACTACTCGGATTGACACCAAATTTTACGGGCAAGTCTTACACAACATCACGGACCTTTACCAAGCTTCAGAACCAAAATCTGAGCTCGATACCTAGGGAATCAATGATTACTTGGTTTTTTTAATTCCTTAAAACTTCAATTAAATAATTTTTGATAAAAATTCATTACTCGGGCTATGGACCTCGGAATATGATTCCGAACATATGCCCAGGTCCTATATTTTCCCAAGGACCCTGAGAAATCATCAAATCACGAATCCGGGTCTATTTTTCCAAAATGTTGGTCGAAGTCAAACTTTATCTTTTTTATAAATCTTAAAGAAGCAAATGGGCATATTTTTACTCAAAACCCTTCCAATTCCCGATCCAATCGCTCCTGCAAGTTGTAAATTAGTTAAAGAAAGTACGAGAGGCTTTATTGAGGGGAACATGGTTCTAAAAGGCAAAACGACCGATCGGGTCGTTATAATATTAGGGCGGCTAGGGTTTCTCTTGTTTTTGGGTTAGAGACGGACTGGGGAGTTCGAATGGATATGGGGTTAATTCAGACATTTTTATACTGAAGGGAGCTTTAGTTCTCGACCGTCTGATTAAATAAAATCAACGGCCTAGATCTACTTACAACGAGATGGCGCCATTTTGGTTTTGGGTGGAGACTGGACCGGGTGAAGATTTGGGTTGGGTCAAAAGCTGGACTGGGGCGGGGCTTTGGGCTGGATTGGGAAAATTGGCCTGATTTCAACACTTGAATTAAGCTTTCTTTTATTTCTTTTAGCCGTTTCCTTTTGCTTTTTCTTTTCCTTTCTTTAATTAATAAAAACCTAAATTATTCTAAATTGTAAAATTAAACTTATTATAAATTAGCAATTAACTAACCCTTAAATTAAAAGATAAAAACTACTAATCTAAAATTAAAGCTAAACTGCGAAAATAAACTTTTTTGTGATTTTTATTTTAATAAAAAAATTCATTAACTTAATTATTCCTAAAAAGGTGGAAACAAAATCTAAATTCAATTCATGGTATTTTTTTATTTTTCATAATTTTAATAAAATGAACATGCACAAAAAATGCAAAAAATTAACACAAATTCCTAAAAAAATACTATAAAACTAAAAATAATTGGGAAAAATTTATTTCTTTAATTTGTAGGAGTATTTCATAAAGGGCAAAAATCACGTGCTCACATTGGTCATCATTTTCTTCACCCAACAATTCTTTCATCATTTCCGGGTAAAGACCTGTAGTTGTTGATACCATATTTGTCCCGCATATTTTATAAAATGCATCATATACTTCCAAAATAGAATTTTGCACTATTAACCAACTTATAGGGGTCATATAAGTAATTTTTACAATTTTAAAGCTTTTAAATTGATTTCTTATTTTTTTTAATTTTTCAAGGTTTACTAATTATTCCCCAAACTGATTATTTATACCCAAAATCATATTTCATAGTTTTACTTTATTTTTTGCATTTTCTATACTATTTATATATTTTTGCAATAATAACATATACTTTATAATTAATTGAATCTATTATTTTATTCAAAGGCAAAATAACTTCTTTATAATTTCACAATCTTCAGCTACTATTTTCTAAAATATTTTGTTGAATAAATAATATTGTTATTTATTTAGCTATTTTATTAATTTATTTTCCTTTAATGTTATTTGTTTTAAAATCTGGCCCAAACCATGCTAATTTTCGGACCTTTCACCAGCCCAGATCTCCCAAACCTTTTGTCCAATCATCCCAGCCCAAACCAAATAACCCATGTGACCAACACGGTCAGAACACATTCAAATAACCCGCGCCTCTTCCCCTTTAATCTTGGATGTTGATCTTAAATGATTAACAGCCCATAATAAACCTACCCGCCTCTTTATATCTCTATATCCCAAACCTTAACTCATTTTTCCCCATTAGCTGCCCCTAAACACTCTTAACCCTCCCTTTCTCTCTTCTGAGAAACCCTAGCAGCCGCCTCCTATTTTCTCTCTGATTTCGACCTAAATATGGACTCAATCCATGATTCACTTACTATTTCTTGGTACTTCGCTATTGCATATGCTCATGTGCTGTTACTTATTTATTGTCCTATTTTTAGCAAGAACTATCTTTCAAGAACCGGCTTGATTGACTCTGATTCTTTGAAGATCTGGATGATGCTTCGTCTTTAAACATCCTACAAAAAATAATTATTGATTCTTTGTTCGATTTACAGGCGTTGGACCCAATCTAGGGTTTGAATTTCTTATATCTCATTTATTAGCTCTCTCACTGATTCATGTGATATTTTCTTTCTATTTTTCTATTTGATTTATTATTTTTCCATGCTTGTCTATTCAAATTGACCCCCTATATAAACCCCTTCCCCAATCCCCCTAAAATGGACCTTAACCACTACTCTCGCTCACTCTCACTCACTCGATATTATTCTAAAACTATTGGTTATTAGCCGGCTGAAAGCAAGGTCATCAGAATTTTCTTTATCAATCTCCCCAATGTGAGCACTACTCGAGGCTCATCTGAATTCCTTGTGAACTCTAACACACTAGAATTGGGGTCCTGATGTCCTCTGTTGCTACTGATATTTGAAGTATTGCTGAAATTTGCTCTTCCCCTTTACTTGTTCATTAGTTTCTACTGGTAAGCATATGTGTCTCTCATAATTTTATCTCTTTGCTTGTATTCATGCCTTGTCTATCAACGCCACTTGAGCTTTAGTTAACCAATGTGCTACTATGTCGTCTCAGCCTACGTTCCTATTGGTATTAAAGTTGTCTTGTAGCTTTATGCTTATCTAGCAATAGAACTTGCCTAAAACTCTAAGTTTTATGTATCCCCTCGATTCTGATTCTCTTTTGTCTCCTTAGCCTAATACGTTTGTGTATGAAAGAATCCCTATACATGTTGTTGTCATGGGTTCATCTCTCTATTTACTTCAAATTCTTTATGATAAACTAGTATATTCCCAGAATTTGTCCTAATGTACTACCCTTTACTGAGTTATCTATGAAAAACTTATGGTTGATCCATTTATCAGGTGATTTCTAAGTGCCCATATAGCCAGAACATATAAAATAACATGGCATTATTTCTTGCTACTTGTGAATTTCAATGTGTGCCCCTGACATGTTCAAACCTTATAGCCTTTAGTTTTGCTTAAGGCTTTTAGAGCATATCTCAATGTTCAATTCCCTCCCCTACATGAAATTAATTGGTGTTAGCCTAGATGCGTATCTGCCTTGTTGATCTAAATGACATACCTCTTGAACTGTCTTATGTTATGAGTAATGTTCAGTATGCTAAAGCTTCCCTTGTTAAGTATTTTCATGATCATGAACCTGTATTGTTATAGTTACCATGTTAAAATTGTGTTGTACTGATTCACCTAGCTTTCATGATTAGACCCCTTGTCTAAAACATGTTTTAGGCTAGTCCTAGATGGTGTCTTTACTTGAAGTAGTTTTGCTATCTAATGATGACTATTCATGTTACTTCAACTTAGTTGTCTAAAAATATAAGTATGTGTGTACCTTTTGAATGCTTCATGTAATCTAAAACATGTTTGTGAGCATTTCTGTTACGTACAACTTTAAGAATTGAAGTGTATGTTGAGTTCAAGTTTTCTTAAATAAATCCCTGTGTATCCCAGTGGGTAAGTAGGGTCTACATTTTTTGGCATGGATTTGTTGGATTTTATGTGTTGTTTGACCTAAGTATGGGATTCATGATATGTTCTAATTCTTTGGATGAGTCTAAGGTTTGAGTCTATTATTTTTGTGAAGAATGACGCTGTTGTAGGCCAATAAGTGTCACTAGTTGTTTGTGTGGGCCTGTAATTTTTTATTAGATCTGTATTTGTTCTAGTGTGTAATTTAGGCATATTTGGGCATGTATTCTTTTGTTTGGGCCTGTAATACTTTCTAATAACAACAATTGGGGAATTAGTGGAAGCTGTAGGGGGCTGGATTCTTTTTCTTCACATGGATGGGTAGAAAGCATGTATATAAGCCTTAATGTGTTTGCTTGCCATTTATCTATGCTATGTGTTGATGTGCTTGCCTTAGGTCTAATACATTATATTAACTTCAAAATGTTAGGAAACATGCCTATAAGAACTAAAACAAGATTTGTTGATCGTTACACCTAGACACAATGCCTACAGGACAAAAATTTGATTAATTAAAATTGTCGTGGTTGCTATTCCTATCATATTGCCCGCCTAGACAACATGCCTATAAGGGTAAATAAAATGAGTGTGTGCTCTTAGCTATTTATTGCCCAAATCAAAATTATTTAGAGACAACACCTATGGGATGTTAATACTCACCTAGAAAATATGCCTATAGGACCAAAATTAGTAACTCAACGCCTTTAACAGCTTCAGTGCTCATATCCAGATCGAGTAGAGATCATGATATAGAGTATTGTCACTCTCTGAGAAATCATGTCTACATGATCTTTAATAGAATTATGTATTAAAATCAAGTAGTCTGTCAAGACAATCTGCTTGGAAATGCTTCCTATAGAACAGTATGTCAACTTTCCAACCGTTCAATCACATAGAAATCATGCCCATAGGTTCTCGAACAATTCAATAGATCCTTGACTCCAGGCCTACCTACCTATTGTTGCCTGCCTAATAATATAGATGTCGCTCATAGATGTCTGCGTACATGCCTGTGTGTATATGTGTCTCTATGTGGAGGCCAACTTGAGCATTTAAGTGGATTATATATAGTATTGATTGTTTTGACTGTGAGCCTAGTTTTATCATTTCGAGCAGCCTAAGGAAGTCTAGAACAACTAAAGTAGTTGGCCCAAAGCAACACAAAAGGACACGTTTAGAATTGGATTAGAACGCTCTTTGGCAAACAACGTCAAGATAGTAATTGGGTAACATTAGATGATAGGTTGTGCTCGCGGAATAATATTAGCAACCCTTACAATTAAGGGACTTGCGAACTATGTTGCACGGGGTGATCCTTTAGGCTAAAAATAATAGAATCCCCTCACCCCTGCTCCATAGTTAGTATTTATACACCTATTTGTGCAAACTTATATCAAACTAGGACATATCTTGTAATCTTTAACGGTTATCAATTATTTATGTGAAACCCATTTCTTTCTCTTTAATACTTGTTTTATCTTATAATTGGAAGTTTTGGAGTCCTTGTTACAATTTACATGATCATATAAGATGACTATAATTCAATAATCTCCACATAGAGCAAAATTCGGTTGGGATCAACAGTTGTGGACCTCTAAGACTGCCCAAAACCTTTTTTTTTAGGTAATGTGAGCCCTAACCCGATCTTTGGTTATGCAGATTGGTCAAAATGAAGTTATTTGGATATAGGTGCTCTAAAGCAATTTAAAATCGTTAGGTGGTGACTCTTCTCTTTTAACACCCATATAAAAGAGTTATCACATGTCGAAATCCTCTTTCCCGAGAAAACGGGGTGCGACACAAATCGACTCTCATCTTAAGTATTGATTTTTCAAAAATTTGTAAAAACTTCTCTTCAATTTTCATGATTTTGATGTTAAAATCCATAAGTAATCCGCGTACAGTACCCAAAATCTCACCGACTCTTGAAGTGCTCTAACTCACCCAACACAATGCGTTTATCCCTATCCTCGTTCAACAGTTTATGGAAGTATATCTGCCATCTTCTCCCAATAAGTGCCTCGTCCATTAACACTTTTCCATCCTCATCCTTAATGCACTTGACTTGGTCTAAGTCGTGGGCTTTCCTCTCCCTTACCTTGGCAAACTGATACAACTTGTTGTCCCTGCCTTTGCCCTCGAGCTCCTCGTAACTTTCGGTAAAATAAGCTAAATCATCCTAGGAACTTTCGAATTCAATTCTGGGCATACGTCTAATTCCAAAATCACCAACAAACCAATTGGAACTATCAATACACTACCCTGGTAATGTTTTCAAAAAAGTTTAACCTTGATCAATATTTTGAACTTAAACCTCCAAACTAAGAACCAAATGTTCCAAATCACCACAAAACTTTCCCAATACAATACCAACCATCCCTGCTAGTCACATACCCAAAAATACACATACAAAAAGCTTTATTGCAGAAAACGACATTCAAATACACGAAATAACTAGTTGGGTCGTTACATTCCCACCATCTTTAACAAACATTCTCCCTTGAACGAGTGTAGCGACATACCTAAAGTAACAAAAAGATGAGGATACCTACTCCACATATCATGCTCTATCTCCTAAGTCACCTCCTCGACTGGTTGACCTCTCCATTGAACCTTCGCTGATGTAATATTCTTCGACCTCATCTTTCAAACCCGCATGTCCAAAATAGCTATCGTCTCCTCAATATAAGTCGTATTTTTGTCCAACTACATCGAGCTAAAATGTAATACATGAGATGGATCCCCATAATACTTCTGGAGCATGGAAACATGGAATACTAGGTGAACTCCCGATAAGCTGGGTGACAAAGCAACTCTGTAGGCTACCTCACCAACTCTCTCTAGAATCTCAAATGGACTACTATATTGAGGGCTCAACTTGCCCTTCTTCCAAACCTCATCACACCCTGCAAAACTCTTAGTAGAACCCTCTCACCCACCATAAATTCCACATCATGAGCCCTACTATCGGCATAACTCTTCTTCCTGCATTGCGTTGTATGAAGTCGCACCTGAATAAACTTCACATTCTCCAACACATCACGAACCAAATCGGTGTCCAATAAGCTAGCCTCCCCAGGCTCAAACCAACCAACCGCACAATGACATCGCTTACCGTATAAGGCCTCATTTAGAGACATCTGGATGCTCGACTGATAACTATTATTGTAGGAAAAATCTGCTAGCGGTAGAAATTGATCCCACTTATCCCCCAAAATCAATTACACAAGCTCGTAGCATTTCCTCCAAGATCTGAATAGTATGGGCAGGCTGCCCATCCATCTGTCTTGTGTGCCCAATTCACGCGGCACAACTCTCAAAAAATGCGATGTGAACTACATGCCACAACTCGAGATAATAGACACAGGCACACTGAAGGCAAATAATCTCTATAAGATAAATTTGATGTAGCTGCTTTGAAGAGTAGGTAGTCATGACTGGAATGAAATATGATGACTTGGTCAGTCTATCCATAATGACCTACACAATGTCGAATATCCTCAAGGTCTATGGCAACTAAACCACAAAATCCGTGGTGATACACTCCCGCTTTCACTCAAATATATCTAGCCTATGAAACAAATCACCAGGGCTCTGATGCTCATACTTAACGTGCTGACAGTTCAAACACCATTCCACATACTTAACAATATCTTTCTTCATTCTTCTCCACCAATAGTGCTGTTTCAAATCATGATACATTTTTATGCCCCTCGGATGAATGGATATCGTGTCACGCCCAAAATTCGTGGGACATGACCGGTGCTCGATCGAGTATCCCCAGTCAAGCAGACGTGGGTGCCTTTCCTATCCCACGCATACCCCGTATTTTCGTTGTCCATTAATCAAAGGAAATAGTCATTTATAATTAAAACACCAATTTTGCAAAACATACATAGTCACTTAATGAGGTGTCGATGCCCCCTTTTTCTAAAGAGCGAAATCGGGTTCACGACATTTGGGAGGACAACTCTTTTCCACTTTGGGAATTGGGTTTTGAGAGTTTGGAGAGTCACCGCCTAATGATTATAGTGCATTAGGACACTTTGAAAGAAATAAAGATAAAAAACCATATTTCGGGTAAGGGCTTGAAATTATCTCGAGGGGAAGGTGTTAGGCACCCCTCAAGATCCACTAGTGTGGTTCCCAGCCATGCTACAATTGTGACTTTAAATGCAAGCGAACAAATAAACAAACAAGCATTACAAACATGGGAAACGAGTACAAATAAAAATGTGAAAAGGATTTAGAAGTGCTGAGATTTGGAAGGAAATAGTTTTTGTGATTAAAGAAGAGATACGCAAGTAAAGGAAAGGGGTTAAATAATTGGTACAAGTAACTTAAAAGAAGTGCAAGGGACGGAAGTTGAAGACTGGACAGCTTTTAAAAATTCTAAAAAAATTATTAAACTAATAAAGAAGATAGGGGGGTCCTAGGTTTATACATTACATGGATCATTCTCACAACACCGGCACCTAATTGTACGCATAGTGTTATTGTGTGATCATCATCTCCATGTCTACCCTTCCCACCCCTTTAAGGTATTGGAGCGCGGAATGGTATCATTTGCCTATTGCATGCTATTACCCGTCCCAAACTATCAGTCCCGGGGTATTAGGAGTTCTAATCCTAAAACGGAAAGAAAGGGATGGGGCCTTTATGGAGTTTAAAGGACAAAACTTCTAATCAACATTCAAAAAGCAAGTAACAAGTAGGGGGGATGAACAAACAAACAGGCCAGGCTCACATAAACCCCATAAATCAGATAACATATAGTTTGGCATGCCTTTACACATACTGGTTTGGTGTTTAAAAATTAAAAATTAAGCAGCGGGCGGATTGGTTCAATACATACGTTTAGACAGGAAGCCCGCATTAGGCAACTTGGATACAGTTGTCAGGTATTAAGGTATTTTAAGCGAGTGATTTTAAAAATACTGGTTTCAGAAAAAGTAGTCTAATGCAGAAGAATTTTGAAAAGAGAGTATGGACTGCATTAATTTGAGAAATGAGTAAAAGAATCATCAGATTGTTTAAGCATAAAACACAAAAATGGTTGCGAGAGAGTTTTAGAGACAGAAATATCTAAGGAAAAGTAAGTTGCAGAACCATTTTAAAAAGACAGTTTCAGGGACTGAGTAAAATGTTTAGGCAAAATGTTTAAAAAGAAACCATTTCAGAAAGAGATGCAGATTTGAAGAACTTAAAAGTATACTGGTTCAAAGGGTTTTATTAAAAAATTGGGGCTTTTGAAAACGTTACTGAATTAAGACGTTTAAAGACCAATTAATAGACTCTTATTGCTTAAAACGAATCAGTCGAGTTTGATGCAAATTCCTATAGGCATGATATCTATTTTTTATTTTTTAAAGTCTGTTATTGAACTTATAAAAGATGATTGTGTTAATTAACCCTACAGTTTGCCTAATGCATATGCATTCCTTATAGGCATGAATTCTATCTGCATTGATTACATGAACGTTAAGTCTTATAGGCAAGATCTCTAGTGATTTCAAATATGATTAAACATTAAACCTTATAGGCAGAATTTCTAAATGACTTACAACATTATTAAACGTTAAACCCTATAGGCATGGTATCTATGGTGACTTTGAATCAGAAATATTGGACAATCCTATAGGCAGGATTTCTGGTAAGAAAATTAAAGTCCTAAAGTCATGATATCTACCCTTTATTGATGCAAGAAAGTAAAAACCCCTCCCACACCCTTTTACTATATTCCCCAAGTTTCATACAAAGATTATTACAAACTCAATAAATCAAACTGGAAATTAAAGATTCATCAAAAGCTAACAGCTAGATCCAAGCAGCCTAATTCAATCTTGATATCCAATAACATGTGTTTAACCAACTCCGGGATCCAGATTTCCAAAGCCTTCTCTTTATCAAGGGTGTTTCTAAAGTTCCAAGGAATTTCAGGAATTCCCGGCATTTCTTACCCCAATTAGAATTAGAATAGTGCAGTGCGGAATAGCCAGCCCTCAGGCATCCTAGTTTAGAGGGAACTCCAGGGTCCCAAAGCATGGCTTACAAGAGAGTGGCAGAACTTATAGCTAGGATTAAGTGCAAAGTAATTGGGGAACCATAACAAATGGTGGTCATACCGAGCCATAGGTGCAGACTGGCACACCCCTGACCATTTATTTCGTCAAACAAGTTAGGAGCAGACCCTTGAGGGTCAGACCTGAGTCTGAATGATGATTAGGACACCACCAGACCCAAGTCAGGCTCAACACATAAAGGGGAAAAAGGGATGTGGGAATTCATGTAAGAACATTAATGGCATGAACATGAGGAAGGAAAGCATAACAAACTAAGAAATAAACACATGGTGAAGGAAAGCATAACAGACTAAGAAGTAAACACATAGTGAAGGGGGCATTATTTAACTAAGAACATACCAGTTGCGAAGTAAAAAAAAAGAACAACAGAGTAAGCAAGCAGCAAGAAATCAGCAGGAGCAGACTTAAGTTTGCAGCAGAACACTTGAGAGTTCACGAGAACTCAAGAATATTTCAGAAGGTAAAAAGGAGAAAAGGAGAGTAGAAGGCAGAGTGCTCAATACGATAAACAAGAAGCAGTTTAATCGAGAGAAAACACAGTATTCCATTATGTGAAAGCATGTTTGTGCAGAAAAGCTGTGTCGGAAGTGTAAAAGGGTAACCCCTTTTATAGTGCAGAAAATAGGTAAGAAGAAGGTAAGAAAATAATTTGAAAATCAATCACAGGCTGTTTCCCTTTGGTTAAGGAATGGATTTCAAATGGGCATGATAAATAAGGAAAGGGCTTTGATTTAAAATCTTTTCCAAGGCAATATAACAGGGGCAAATACATAGAGCATTATTTAAGTAAATAGCTTAGTTGCACACAGTTTGGACAAAAAATAAGGAAAGGCAATCAATCACAGCCAGTAAAAATCAAAGTTTGAGTCATGGTACGAATGAATCTAATCGAGAAAGGTGAAGAGGAACTTAGTTTAAAGAAAAATCATCAACACTCAATCAGACCCCTTTAAAAAGGGACTCGAAATCAATCACAGGCTGGCCAAAGGCCTTTTGAAAGAGGAGAATGTCATATAAAAAGCATGTAGAGACAAGAGAGAGTT